>PVLA01006502.1:0-122615 GCA_004027455.1 Hydrochoerus hydrochaeris
TTCCTGTGAGACAACTGCCCTGAGACACTGGACAGGCAGCCAGAGACGGGCAACTAGGACACATATGTTACGCCACCAGCCGCCTAAGACAGGCACAGGACCAATTGCTGTCCTGCAGGCCCATGACGGGTAAGGCCTGGTTGGGTACATGTGAAGAGTCCTTGACCTAAGACAGGCGCTGTCCTCACAGGGACTGCCACTCCCATAAGTGATAAGGGAAACAATGTAGGGAGCGGCATGATACTCTCACACATCTCTTCCTCCTGCGGGCGTTCGGGCGTTCGGGGTGCGTTGGCTTGCATTTCCCGGGCTGACTGAATGACAAGATTGAGATGTTAATTGATACCTATTGCCCTGAGCCTGGGGCGTTTCCTGCTTGGAGTTGAGGTCAATTAAAACCTATTGTTTGGGATTGTCCCTGCCTGGCCCTGGGCCTGGGGCATTTCCTGCTTGGGGCTGGGGGTTGCTGCCAGGGTTGGCAAATATATATTCCAGCTTCTAAAAAATAAAGGCGGATTCAGATTCACTCACAGACTGGTGTGCAGTGTTTTCTGTCTCTCACTCGCCGACTCCCTGTCCACCTTTGGGAAACCCTAGCCCTGCCGCAGCTGGACTCCGGCAGTTTCCTGAACTATATTGACTAGGAGTGGTAATAATGGACATCCTTGTCTTGTTCTTGATTTTAGAATAAAAGCTCCCAGTTTTTTACCATTTAGTATGATGTCAGCTGTTGATTTATCACAGATGGCTTTATCAGATTTAGATCAAGACCATCTATTCTAATTTTCTGTAGGTTTTATTTTTAGATCACAAATAGGTGTTGGACTTTGTCCAACATTGTTTCTGTATTTACTGAGATCATCGTGTGATTTTTGTTCTTGGCTCTGTTAATATGGTGTATTGTATTTATTGGTTTGTGTATGTTGAACCATCCCTGCATTTCTGGGATGAATCCCATTTCCTCATGTATATAATCTTCTTGATGATTTTCTGCATTTGGTTTTCATGATTTCTTTTGCTGTTGATTTCCATATTCATTGTACAATGATCAGATAATATGTATGGGATGATTTCAATTTCTTTGCATTTACTTATGCATGTTTTATGGGCTAATATGTGGTCTAGTTTGGAAAACATCCCACGTGCAGATGAGAAGAATGTGTGTTCTGATGCTGTAGGTTGGAACACTGTAAAAACCTACTAAGTTCATTTGTTAATAGGTTGGGTTTAATTCTGATATTTCTTTTTGATTTTTTTGTCTAGTCAGTCTAATTGTGAGAGGGGAGTATTACTGTCCCCCATTACAACTGTGCTAGTGCTTATTTGATTTTTCATGTGTGTTAATATTTGTTTTATGTAGCTGGGCATACTGGTAGTTGGTACATATATATTTATGATTATTATTCTTGGAATTTTCCCTTAGCAAGTATGTAATGACATTCTTTGTCTCTTTTGATCAGTCTTGACTTGAAGTTCACATTGTCTACAAATAGAATTAACTACTTTTTTTTGAGGGTGGGTTTTCTGTGGTATGTAGAATTGCTTTCCATCCTTTGCTTTTTTAGTGCATGAATTTCTTTTTCTATGGGAGATTTCCTTCTGTCTTGTTTTTGAAATCCAATATTGTTCTCACTGTTTTGTTTGGTTCCATTTTATTGCTTTTAAAAAATTCTCTTTAAAATAAAAAAAATCCACTCCTTCCCCCAAAAAGAATTTCATTGAATGCAGCATATTGTTGGGTCTTGCTTCTTGATCTGTTCTGCCAGTCTGTGTCTTTTGATTGGCTAATTGAGAACATTTACATGAATGGTTATAACTGATAGGTACTGGTTTATCTTTTTCATGTTATTTTCCTGTGGTTGGTTGCCTATCTTGCCCCTTTAATTGCTTGCCCTGTCTGGTGGCTTCTTTCTATTGGTGTTCTTGGGCTTGTGGGCTTCATTTTCTCGTTCTAGTATATTCTTCAGAGCATTCTGAACAGCTTGGTTTGGTGGTCATGACTTTCTTTAGGTGCTCTTTTTCATCGAAGTGTCTTATTTCTCTACTGATTTTGAAATCCAGGTTGGAGGTTGATTTCTTTTAGGACTTGAAATAACTTACTCCAAGCTCTCCTTGACTGGAGGGCTTGGTTGAGAAGTCTGCTCTGATTCTGATGCAATTCTTTATAGGTGGTTTGTTTCTTTTCTCTAACTTCTTTCAATATTCTGTTCTTGCACAGAATTTCTGGAATCTTGATTATTATATACCTCTGTGTAGATTTATTTTGGACATGGCTATTTGAAGTTCTATATGCTTTGTATGTCAATTTGTTTATTCATGTTTAGAAAGCTGTCTTGAAGACATAGGGGTAGGTAGAGAATTCACGAACAAGAATCAGACCGCATAGGAAATACTTCCCAGAATCAATAACTGGGATCATGCCTTATTAAAGATTTTCTGCATGTCAAAAGAAATCTCCAGCATAATGAAAAGAAAACCCACAAACTGGGAAAAAAAAATCTTAGTGAACTGTCCCTCAGACAAAGACTTCTGTCTAGAACTTATAAAGAATTAAAAAAAATCAGACCCCTGAAATTCAAAGACCCAATCCAAAAATAGGCATCTGAGATGAACACACAGTTCTCAGAAGAAATACGAATGGCAAATAAATACATGAAAAAATGTTCATCATCATTAGTCATTAGAGAAATGCAGATTAAAACCACACTGAGATTCCATCTCACTCCAGAAAGATGGCCAGAATCAAGAAAATTACCAACAACAAATGCTGGAGAGGCTGTGGGGAAAAAGGAACTCTTCTGCATTATTGGTGGGAGTGTAGACTGGTGCAACCACTGTGGAGGTCAGTCTGGAGATTCCTCAAAAATCTGAGATTGGAAGTTCCATTTGACCCAGCTATTCTACTCCTAGGCATATTCCCAGAAGAACTGAAAACATCATACCACAGTGATATATGTGCACCCATGTTTATAGCAGCACCATTTGTAATAGCCAGATTTTGGAAACAATCTAAGTGTCCATCAACTGAGGAATGGATAAAAAAATTGTGGTACTTTTATACAATGGAATACTGCTCAGTTATAAAGAATGATCACATTGAGATATTTATAAATAAATGGATGCAACTTGAGACCATACTCATAAGCAAAATAAATCAAACTCACATGTTTAAATACTGTATAGTCTTCCTAGTGTAAGAAATGGTGATAAGAGTACAGAAGATTTTATGGTAATCATGATTCCCCATTATATTGCTTTGACGACTTATAATGTTTTCATTCATTGGTTGGAATGGTTTTATTCTGTTTTATTTGACCTTATTATGTGTGATGGTGTGGACAGTTACTTTGAAGAAAACAAGACAACATGGCAGCCATTGCTGATTTAATATCTTCCTTTGAAGTCCTACCATGCTTTTGTTCTTCTATTACCATTGGTTCTATCGTGTTGTGTCTTACTGGATTTTAATATGTATGATAGTATAAACAATTTTTTATGGAAAATAAGATATTATAGTAGCCATTTGTTCATTTTCTGTTATTTGGTTCAGAATGCCTTGAAATACTTTCATTCCCCTGAATGGTTTTATTCTATTTTGTTATGTTTGATATTATTGCGTGTGAAGCTATGCTCAACTATTCCAAAGAGACATTATGGTAGCTACTGTTAATATCCAATTGTCTTTTTGTGAAGTGTTATGTTGCTTGCATTGTTCTGTTCTGATCTGCTTTGGTCTGTCTTCTTTTGTTTTATTCTCTGTAAAATAAAATAAAATAAAATAAAATAAAATAAAATAAAATGAAAGCTTTCTGCCATCATCTCTATGAAGAGTATTTTTATGACTTTTACACTGTCTCCAGGTTTCTCATTTATTCCAGCCAATCTTATGTTGTTGTTCTTTGATTTATCTTGTAGCTGTGGGATTGGTTTTTCATGGTTGCTTGACACAACCCTGTCTTCTAGATCTGCTATTTTGTCCTTGCCTTATTGAATCTGTTGTGTATACTTGCAATAGAATTTTTAATTTCCTGGATTTCTTTTTGAATCTGTTTCATGGATTCCAATTCTCCATTGGACATTCATGGCTTCCATTATTGTCCTGAGCTCCTCTATTTTATTTGTCTATGTCTGCTTTAATATCTTTTAGTTTGATCATCATTTGTTTTTGCACCTTACACGTTATTTTTTCTATAGACTCTTACATTTGTTTTTTCACTTTTGTTGCTATCATTTCAGAAATTCCACTGGTTGGTTTCTGATTTCATTGTGGACTTGTCCTGGGTGGAGTTGTCTGGGGTTGCATTTTACTCCTGCATGTTGTCATTGTCTATTTTTTATTTTATTTTCTGTGTTGATGCTTGTAGATTTCTTATGGTAAATAGCTTTATCCCCAGTACTGAGGTTTCCTTAGGGTGTATCTGTTCCTCAGAGATGTCTTCTAGCTGCATGTGGCTCATGGTGCTTGTGTTTATCCCAAGAACCTACCTCCCCAGTGTATTTAGGATGAGAAGTTACTATCCATTTAGCTCAGCACTTATCCCTTTGGTACTGGACTACAATGATGGTTATGATTCTATATAATCACATTTTTGGCGTGCAAGGGAGAAAAACTGATTATAACAGGAATTGCATCCTGGCTAAAGTAATACTGTTAGCAATAGCAATCGTCTCAAGCATAACCTGGTTACTGACAAAGTGTGGTAAACTATTAACCAGCTACCTTTAATCACAGGAGCAAATTCTACAGTTATATAACAAAATCCAACATATATCACGAACTTGTCTGCAATGATTTTCCATTTAGTGTAGTGATTTTATCTTGGTGGGGGGGCTTCAGAAGGATGGGGCAGATGGAGAGATGAATAAGGTTAAATATAGTAGGAGCTAGGTCAGAAGGCAAAGGATGGTCATGCAACGTTTGGGAAACTGGAGGACACAGGAGGGGAAAGAACGGAGGATAAACTAAAGTAGTATGGAAGTGAACCAGAAAGAGAAGAGACAACGTTTACTCACATGATAGTATCATAAAGTCAAGCAAGATGGTTGAGTAAAGGGGAAGAAAATGAATATTAGAAAACAAAAAGAAAGATAAATCTAAATTCAGAGAGAGACAGAGACACAGAGAGAGAGAGAGAGACAGAGAGAGAGAAATAACCACAAAAACCAAACCAATTAAACAATCAGAGAAAAATAGTAGTAGTAAAATTCTTCTGGTGTCTACAGTTCTGTGGTAGGTCCAAGTTGGATACCAGAAATGTACTTTGTATACTCTAAGTTTTCAGTGTGAGGTAGCATGCAAAATAAAAAATCAGGCTGGGGATATAGTTCCATGGCACAGCATCTAACTGGCCAGTGCAAGGTCGTGAGTCTGATTCCCAGTACCAAACTAGTAATAATAACAATAATAATAATAATTTATGTGGTGGTAAAGTGTAAAGGATAATTTGTGCATACAAGGTAGATAAATACAGCGCAGCTCTGTATCTAACACATTTATTGTTGGATTGAACACAGTTTCACATCATGATCAGGTGATATCTTGATTACGTACAATCTTATTTAACTAAGATATTTTCAAATACAAGGCAGCAGAGATGCCCAGATTTACTAAAGCATACCTGGATCCACATGGTTTGTATTTCCCAGGGCTGAGGATACCACAGTTTCCAGTAATATCATTCTTAGTATTAAGTTGTTCAAAACAGTCTACTGAACCAATGTCCATTTCTGAAAAAAAGTGTTGTTAGTCACATTATGCATAGTGTCATTTAAATTAAAATAATGGATCAATGATTAAATTCTGAGATGATTTAAAAATACCATACCAAATAACATAACATAAAATTGAAAATAAAAATTTGCCTTAAAATAATATAAAACCACTTCAGTAAAAATATTTACTGAAAGGACTCTTTTCTAATGCCCATATACGTATAGTAGACGTATTTTAGTGTAAGTCAGTACATACAGATTGACTTTTAATTTTAGTAAATCTATAAAACACAAGTCTCTAAGTACATAAGAAGTGTTTCAAACATATAACTCACTCACTGTTTCATAAACTTTTTGCACAAACATCTTCTCGAATCAAGCCAATACTCAATCACATTGCTTCCCTGCAATCACCTCAGACCAAAAAGGAAACCCTGACACCATAATTGGTTCATCCCCCCCTTCACTTCCAATCTATGTGCATTCTCTGTTTAATTCTAGTTCTCATAAGACCCAATCAACTTCAAGAGCGGCTTAATACAACCTCCATCAGTTCTCCCCTAAGCCAACAGTCTTTACAAGGCATGTTTGACTACTGTAATGTGACTCTGGAAGAGAAATGAAAGGGAGTGAGCTGAGTCCCCTGGACATACAGAGGTGTCAGGTAAAAACCCCCAGAGTCACCAGGGAACAGAAAAGTAGTGGTTTTGTTCCCAGGGTCACTTGCAAAGCTGGTTCTGGGTGAAAAGTGGGCCATAGCCTGAGAGTCTTTCATAGATGTAGTGACAAAGCTGGACTCTGTGACCTTTGGCACATAGTTGGTTCCTTCCTCGGGGCTGCTTCCTGGCTCTGAAGGTGAAGACAGGAGATTAAAACAGAAGGAGAGAACTTCTGTAAAGCACAGCAGATTTTTCTGTGGTCTCTGTGTTGTGGTTACGTATCTGCTGCATCTCTCTCTCTCTCTCTCTCTCTCTCTCTCTCTCTCTCTCTCTCTCTCTCAATCCTGAAGACCTACATTTTAGAAATGGGGTATGCCTTACGGAGACTGAGCTTACCTAAGCTCTGAGTCTCAGAGTATCAAGTATCAACACATGTCATACCCTGTTGCCACCAAAATAAGACCTACCCAGAAAACAAGTTTCTAGCACGATCTTAGAAGAGAAATTAAAATCATGCTAGAACCTGTTTTCTGTGTAGTTCTTGTTTTGAGGGCATCAGGATATTAATTAAGGTGACTGATCTCTCATCTCATATACCTAGAGAAGGAAAAGATGAATAGGACTATCTATATAAGAAGAGCATTTAGACTAAAAGCAGAGCTTTTTAAAGATAGTAATTAAAGATGGGAGACTGTGGAATGATTTTTAATTAGAAATATGTCTTTGTCTAAAATATCATTCAAAGGCAGGCATGGTGGTTTGTGCCTATAATCCTAGTACTAAGAAGGGTGAGGCAGGAGGATTGCCATGAGTTCAAGGCCAGCCTAAACTACACAGTGAGACCTTCTCTCTCTCTCTCTCTCTCTCTCTCTCTCTCTCTCTCTCTCTCTCTCTCCAGAGAACAGCGTTAATCCCATTGTTCAGTTCATGGCACAGTATCATTTATCTTCTGGAGACCCTTTTAAAATATATTCCCTTATCCATATCCATTATCTCCATTATTCTTACAATTTTTGTAGCATTTTCTTACATACGAATGGTATTTTTAAAGTTTATGTACTTGGTATTGATATGGGACACACACTCATATATAGCTTCTGCTATTTTTAAAAGTTCCTTTCAGTATTCCTCGATGTTAATGAGCGTGAACATTAATCCATGGCCTAATAACACATTAGGCATCTAACCTAATAACACGGAACCATCGTGTTATATTTACTGGGTTGCAACAAATGTGTTTGATGTTTATTTTTGCTTACTCCACTGCACTTTGATTACGAGTGAAGCTTAACATCTTATATTTTTCAGTATCCAGCCAAACAAACATACATAGAGAAAACTGAATTATCACAGATACCTGTGCCAAATGTTTCTCGGCATTGCGCCTTCCCAGACAGACATTTCCCATCTATGCATCTCCACTCCTCCTTTGAGCATTTGTGCCCATTAATAACATAGAGGTCTTCCTGGCAAGCCCCAGATGAGCCGTTGCAGTACTCAGGGAGATCACACTCATCCGTGGAATCTCGGCACATCTCTCCTTTACGTTTGAACTGAAAGGGTGAAGTACATGATATTGAATGAGGCAGAATGTGAATGCATGAGAATGACTAAAGAATAGTAATCTTCATACATAGGCCATGGGGGCATTTTTTAAAGAAATATTTTACCTGACATTCTTGACAACAGGGCCCTTCTGCACATCTTGCATTACCTTTCAGCCTGCAGGTAGAAGCTTCACAGCAGGGATTGTTGCATGTCTGGAAAGCAGATCAAATTCTTTGAAGAATCTTTCAACCTTTTTTTACACTGGATACATAGTTTAATGATGAAAACACATCCTATAGTACACAGATAGATGCTTGACTTGCAAGGTTAGCAAACAGGAAGAAAAATCACTTGTTTATTAACAGACATTTATTGGTTACCTAGGAAATGTTAGATCATGTTTGTTTGATTTTTAAAAAAATATTTTCAGAGTAAGTGTGTCTATGTTGGTAATAGGATTCTCTGGGATCATAGCCAAGGCACTGGCAAAATCTCTGGTTTTGCAGACAAAGATCTGGTTAAATACAGGATGTGAGATAAATGAAAGTTATGATCTAAAGATTTTATCGTAGTGATGAGTTGTTTTATTTTTTTTTTGTACTGGGGATTGAACTCACAACCTCGCACTTGCCAGGCAGGCGCTTAAGCCACTGAGCTAAATCCCCAGCCCAGTGATGAGTTCTTATTTGATCCTTCTGAATCTACTGCACTTTGGATGTTTCAATATGTCATGGGATATTCTAAGTTCATTTCATTTTCAATTGTCTAATAAAGACTGAAAATGATGTTATATCTCAAGGTGACTGAAATTGCACTTATAAATCACTTATCCATGCGTCATTGTGCCTCCTTTAATCCTAAAATTCATCTACAACCCATAAATATGTTTTTAAAATATTTTATTATTAATGATAATAAAAGCAACACATCAGAGAAGGCTGGAGAGAAGGTAGATTCACACACACACACACACACACGCACACACACACACACACACCATATGTTCTAAATTTCCAGGGATTTTGAAGCAGAGTTAATTAGGGGAAAGTTTCGATACACTGCACAAAGATACATCATAGATTTCAATAGTTTTAATATGATCTATAGTAAAATATTCGCAAGGGCACATGCTTTTTACAAGTAGCCTGTCCAATAAATCTCACTGCTTTTTCTGTGTATGGAATTCTGGAAGGGAAAGAGATTAGGGTGCCTAAGACTCAACTGTATTACAGTTAATGTAGCTAAGATATACTACCGTCAACTTTTAGTTAAAGCATTTAAGAAGCTTTCATTTAAGACAAACCAAACCACAGCAAGTGGGTGGGAGGTGGGGAGAAATTTGTTTAAAACACATTACCCATTCAGGAACCTAGAAATAAGATTTTCACGTCGGGCAGGGCACCCATGCGGGACCCCAGCCATTGCATGGAACACTGGAATCCATACCTGGTGCCCCGATTCCCAAGTCCACACCAAATACCGTGGGAGGCACAGAGCGCACTTGTTTCATCTCTACTTTTTTTTCTTACTTTGTGTTCCCTCTACCTGTACTTTTTCCACTGCCCTCTAATCTGGCAGATTGATCTCAAGTTCCTATGGTTTGCAAAAGTATAAAATTTCTATTGTACAGGCTGAGAGAGCTCTGGAAATACAGTGTAATGTACAACAATGTGACTTGTGGCTTCATGATATTCTGTTGTAAACTTGCAATTTGCTAAAAGGATAAATCCCAATTGTTCTCAACAGAAGAACGAGTGTGGGGGAGGGAGACAAAGAGGGTATAAAAAGAATTTCAATGGTATGCACATGCACCAACTCCCCATGATGAATGTGATCAAGCATGTACTAATAAAATTTTTTTAAAAATTTATAATAGAAAGCGAGCTATCTTTTATTCACAAAAGAGTCAGCAGCGAAATTACTGCTATCTTAATTAGCTTATGGCGAATATTTTTGTAATGTATACATAAACGATCAAGTCACACGCCATAAATATATAGTTTTTGCTACCTCAGTAAAACAATAACAGCTTTATTGTTACACCTCAACAAAGCCACAATAATAATAAAAAAAAATGCAACCAGCCTATTGGTGAATCCACATAACAATACGTATATCGACCTGTGAGTTTTGTTCAAATCCCTCTACATCTTCCTGAAGGCCTTTGTAGAAAGATGAGTGTTATCAATGAAGGAAAATGACTGTGCAATGCTAGCAAAAGTAATTTGTGATCACGATGCGCTGCTGCTACCATCTTGGCAGTGGGCACTGACCTGCTGCGGCCCGCAGTCGCATTCTTCGTCCTGTTCCACTTGGTTATTACCGCATTCCGGGTTTGACCTGTAGACCGGCTCCAAGTGCGGCTGGTTCTGCAGACACTGAGACGTCTGCCTGGACGTGAAGAGGGAAAAAGCTTCCACGCTGCAGTTGCTGAACATCTTCACGCCACTGAAGTAACTAAAAATACAGCAAAATCCAAGTTTTTGTGTGAGGGTTTCCAGAAAGTGCCCCCTCCCTTAGAATGAAGCTATCTCAGGAGGTTCCACAACAGACCTAATCCTCAAGTCTGTTACTGTCAACACCTTTCCTTTTTCTGTGCACGGGAAGCCAGTTGTGCAAAAATTTCATATTAAATTTTAAAAGTCTTTTAGGAACCGATCGAGAAAGTGTTATTGGCTCCTTCTGTCACACTTATTCATGGCCCTGCCTCACCTTTACAAATTACTCCATTTTTTTTGTTTTTTCCCCTTTACCTGATGTGATTTTCATATGTTAGGAGACTTCTGTATTCTAGCTAGCCTTGGTCCTATGTAGTTTTAACCAATTCTATAGTTTTTAAACAACATACTGGACAACTCAGATATTTGTTTCTCTAACTCAAACTTAACCACCACAAATCCAGCATCTGGTACTCAGTCCCTTACTCCATGTTTCCCCTTGAGCCTGTTTCATAGGCAACTTAAATTTAGCATTTCTAAACTCTTGATGTCTTTTGCCCAGCACCTGATGCTCACAAAGGATAACTGTTTTAGAACATGCAGTCTTTGGCCAGTCAAAAACACAAGTTAAAATCTAGCCCCTGAGAACCAGTCAGCATCTCCCGAGAATCAGCCATGCTGGAACTTGGGGAACCAACCAAGAGAGCAACAAGCCATCCTTCCTGGTAAGTGGTGCGAGTGCCAGGGAGAGAACAAGTTAGTGTCTCCCGTGATCCTACCTGCCTTCGGGCTGAGAATCAAGTGTCCTGTGACCCCCCAATCTCCTTGTTAGCAACTGGATGGTTTCAAGGTCAGCCGCAGTTGGTAGCAACTAAGGCACATAAAGCAACTAAATGCTTGTATGTTGGGTTGATTATGCTGACCTGGGGCCAGGGGTCTGAGCATCTCTTGGGAGGAGGACAGTATGTAAATATGGGGGATTTCCTTGTAGCTTGTTGTTGAAGGTCAATATTGTTTTCACTGTTTTGCTTTGTTCTGATTGTTTTGCTCTATTCAATATTCTGTTTTGATTGGTTTTATAGTGTTCTGTTTTGGGTTTGATTTTGCTATACCTGATTGGACAACTATTGTGAAGATAACGAGCTATACTATGGTATATCTCTAATGTTGTTACCCCAGTATCCTGCTCTGAAGTTCTGTACAAATTTCATTGTATTGTCTTATTGGTTTTTTTCTGTATTGTTTTGTTGTATGTTACTGTGTTACTGGCTTCCTGGTTGTTCTTTTTTTTTTTTTTTGGTACTAGAGATCTTACTCACAATTTCACGTTTGCCAGGCAGGTGGTTAGGCCACTGAGCTAAATCCCTGGCCCAGTATGTTACTATGTTTAAAATAAAAAAATAAAATGTAGCCCCTGCCACTTATAGGTGGTATGTGCTTGGCAAAAAGTATTTAAATTATAGATATTATATGACATATAATTTATATTATATATATATTATATTTCCATTGCCTCTTCACAATATGATGACAAAAGCATCATTTCGGTCGAGTATGTTGTAAAACACTAGAAATCTGCCTACCTGCATCACATACCTAGTATTTCCAAACTTAATAAAGGGAAATTGCAATTGGCTAGTTGACAAGGATCAAATCTTCTGCTTATCTTCTAGTTCTCACCAATCCCCTATTTGTCACAAAATGCTGCTCCTCCGTCTCCTAACCACATTCAAATCACCTCCTCTGTACCAGCCGCCCCTCGCCAGCCTTCCCCATCTCTCCACACAGATAGCTCCTAAATGGCCAATAATTTCCATTCTTGCCCTCTGCATTTTTTTTTCTCGAAACACAATTAAGAATGCTCCCTCAACAGTGACCAGTCCAGGTTACTTTTCTGTTTATTCCCACCTCTGGTTTCTCAATCATTCAGGGTACAATCTCTGAGCTCATCTTTCTCTGCTATCCCAAGGGACCATGGCCAGCTAGGCAGCCTCTTGGCTGACCCCCTGCCAAAAATTTAACTACTTCCTCTGCCTGGAACATTTTCTCTAAAAACATATTCATAGTTCCTGCTCTTCTTTATTTTGGATCTCTGTTCAAAATTTACACAAATAGTATCTCCAACCCACAGCCAAAGTATCTCCTCCTTACACCTCTTTAGTTGATGGTTCGTTTTTTCTTTACAATACTTTCCAACTATTGGAACATTATTAACTTATTTGTTGATTGCTTTTTCCTCTTAGGTTTTGTTTTGTTTTTTGGCTCCAGGGAAAAAGCCATTCTAGTTGTTGACTTGCACAGAGTGAGAGCTCAGTAATTATTATTATTATTATTTTAAATGAAAGTGCATGACTGAAACTATCTGTTGTAAATCATTTCTTTGGTTTTTTTTAAAGCTGATTTTAAAAATTATCCTTAATATTAGTTTTATTCAAAACCTGATACCTGTCTTGGCCTAGAGGCTCTTTAGTTAAATATGTGACTTCCTTGTACAGGTCCCACTGATTTTTTTGTTTCATTTGTTGTTCTGTTTTTTTAGGCAGGGTCTCAAACTCTTGGCAACCCTCTTGCTTCAGCCTCTTTGAGTGCTGGGATTACAAGGCATGTACCACCATGCCAAATCCCATGGATTTTTAAAAGAAAATAAAAATTGTAGAAAAGTGACCGATAAATTAATGAATTTTGATAAAATGGACAAATATTAGAAAAATAAAAACAACCAAAACCTAAATAGCCCTATAGCTTAAAGACAGTTAAATATCTTTCCAAAAAGAGAAATCCAAGCCTAGACCATTGCCCTAGATGAGTTCAGTGAAGTAGTTTAGAAAATTTTCAACTCTCTTTTAGAGAAGTATAGAACGCTGATGTAACCCTGATAGTGAAATCAGTCAAGAATTACAAGAGAAATCAGCCAAACCATTTACACTTAGCACTCCTCCTAGAAAGGAGAGAAAAAGAGGAAACACTCGATTTTGAAAGATTCTAGCCATGATGGGAATAATCCCCACCCATCCCAACCAACTACTTTGTTTTCAATATTGAATACTTTGACAATACGTAGGGGTGCAGAGGAGCCAAAGAATTGCCTAGATTTTTTTTTTAATTTAAAGAGGAAAAAAAAACCACATAAAGGGTAGAGACAATACAGAGTTTCAAAAAAAAGAGAAGATAAACAATAAGAAACCACTAGTTGATAAATTACATATTATTCTCTTAGAAATAGTTGTTCAAGTTACAAAATTAAAACGTACAAAGTAGATATTCAAACAGTGAGAATGTAAACAGCTATGCATGCATGAATCTCTACATATATTTCTATCCTTTCTGTATTAAGGGGAAAAATAAAACATAGCAAGACAAAACAAAACAAATTCCTATAAAAACATGAAACCAAAAAGTCGTATAAAACCACAGTACAAGGTGCTCTACAATGATTACTGTGTTGTTTCTTATTATCTTCAATAGAATTGTCTACATCATTTGGCATAATTAAATATAGCAGTATAATTGAATATAGCAGTACACAACAATATTAGTAAAAATAAAACATTGTAGACAATATAAAACTTCAAAGGCAGGTAATAATCAAACCAGAGTGGATATTCTAGTAAATCTTGTCATCTTCGGTGCAGTTGCCTATACTCTCAGACTTGACACTATCAATACAAAACAGTGATCTAACAAACCAGATTCGATTACAATCAGTCATGGTAAAATAGTGTAGGTTATACAGAGCTTTAGATTAAGTTAATAGGAAATTAAGGCTGATTACCATACTATATCCTGTTATTTTCGGGATTACTGTCTGTGCCCTCAAATCTAGTACAGGTAGAATGACTGGAACAGAATATAATACATTTAAGCAGAGTGGTGTGAATAATGTGGGTTTTAAATCCTGGTACACTATTAACAATATAGTGTATCAAGGCCATCTATGTTAAAGATTCTAGCCATCCTTCTCTGACTCATTTCTGCTATGCTATTTTTCTGCCTTTGTCAACTTTTCTCCTTCATTCTACTGCCTGCCCTGCTCATTGAGGCCTTTTTGACACTGTTCCTAAAATCCTGGTATTTTTTTTCTCTCTCTCTAGAATGTTCTTCAGTATTCTCTGTAGGGTCGGATTGGTGGTCACAAATTCCCCCAGTTCCTCTTTGTCATGGAAGCATCTTGTTTCTCCATTAATTTCTAGTGACAGTTTTGCAGGGTATATCAATCTGGGCTGGAGATTATTTTCATTCAGGGCTTGGAATACTTCACTCCAAGCTCTTCTTGATCTGTGTTGAGAAGTCTGCCATGATTCTGATGGGCTTACTTTTATAGATAATCTGTTTCTTTTCTCTGATGGCTTTTAATATTCTGTTTTTATATTGAATTTCTAGTATCTTGATTATTATATGTCTGGGTGTAGCTCTGTTTTGATTGTAGGTGGCTGGAGTTCTGTATACCTCACATAACCTAATGTCATTTTCTTTTCCCCTGCTTGGGAAGTTTTCCTTAATTATTTCTGTGAATAGCCTTTGTAATTTGCCTGTTTGTATTCCTGCTTCTTCGTTCACATTTCTTATTCTTAAATTATAGATTCTCTTGTTGTCTTTTAGTCTTTGTATTGTTACTGCCTATTTTCTTGTTATTTTTAAGAGATCTTTCCTTTCGTAATCACACATTACAAATTTGTTTTCAGGTTTTGATAGTCTAGCCTTAGTTTAAGGAGTTTTGCCAGCTTTCAATGGAGCTTTTAATTTCCTGGTAATCTCTTTGAATCTGCTTAATGTATTCTGTATTTTCTTTATATTCTTTATAGAATGTTTCTCTCCTTTTTTTGTGTTCCTCCCTTCTTCTGTCTGTATCTTCTTGAGAAATGCTTAGCATTTCTTTTATTATTCTACTCATATCTTGCTTTACCTGATTTAATATTTCAATTTTGAGCTTGTCCACAAGGTCCTGAAGATATCTCTTAATGTCCATTGAAGCCATGTCTGATGTTACATGTTTGCCACCCTCAGCCTCCCTTGTTTTTTCCTCTCCTGGGATCAGTGCTCTCAGGGTTCTGGGCTGGGGGCCTCCTCTTGCCTCTCTCTCCTGTCATGGTCCTGGCTTCCTCCACATAGGTATACAGTTGAGGTCCCAGCCCCCTTCCCTGTCGGCCACAGTTCCTCCGAAGCATGTTGGCGAGAGACCTCTGCCCTCTCCTGCCTGCTCTTGTCACTGAGGTGTAAGCAAGGGCTGTGGATGCCAGCCCCTCCCCACTGGGCCAGCCAAACTTCAGAGGCCTTCACCTAGTTAGTGCATGCTAGGTGCAGGGAATTGATTTGGGATGGCTCATTGGGTCCCAGCCAGGGACACAACCCAGGCCAAGCAAATCCCATGAATCTGCTCTGGGGAGGAAGCAACCAACTGAGGTCACTGTTGCTCCCAGTTCAGGCTCCTCCTGCCTGATTCCAACATGTTGCCCATTTGGTTGCACCCTTCCTGGGGGGGGGTCCTCATTTCCAGCACTGACTGTGGATTAATGAAGGTCCTTCACTGGCTTCACTCTCCATTGGACTCACCGTCCCTTAACTTCAGTGCGGCTGTGGCTCCTGTGAGTGGCTGTGGGAACGAGTTTGGGCGGCTCTGCTGGCCAGTGTGGATTCAGGCCGGCACAAATTTGGAGGGTTGCAGCAGATAATGCTGTGTCCAGTAATTTTAGCTGTTCCAGTTGTAGACCCAAAACTGTGTGTTTGACGAGCTTTTTTACGTTTTAATTTCTTCCTGTGTCAAGAGGATCCATCTCCCTCTGTCTGGATCTCTCCAGGATATTTTGTTCTGGCATATGAGTTGCTTCTCCCTGGAGGCTTTGTATTTTGTTGCTCACTGATCAACCATCTTTAGCTTCTCCAGAATTACCTAGATTTAAGAGCTTCTGATCTTTTCTATCGCTTCTTTACTCTTATAATTACAAAGATTAGTGTAACAGCATCACCCAAACTGTATCAGCTATCATTGTGAAAACAAAAAACTACATTGTGGTTAATGATAGATAAAAATGTGATAATTATTGCTCAACATTATGAACATGAACTGTGTAAAATGTCAACATGTCTTTGTCTGGCTTAACTTTGAAAAATATCTAAGGTGTGAATGCAATAGCAGGCACTTTTTGAGACATGATCTTAGGAAGCAGGAGTCAAGATCAGGAAAAAGGAAAGGGGAGGAGGAAAAAATGTAGGAGTGTGTTATTGAGCTAGCAATAGGGGCTGCTTCCAGCAGGGCCTGTAGAGCAGAGCAGCATGTAGGACACCCCCCAAATAGTCCTTGGAGAGCCGAGTGTGAGGGCACATGCCTGTAATCCCAGCACTTGGGAGGCTGAGGCAGGAAGATCGCCATGAGTTCAAGGCCAACTTGGGCTACAGAGGGAGAACTTGTCTCAGAAAAAACATTGTCCTTTGATCTACTAAAGTGGCTGAAGGCTGCCCTTGTAGAGGGCATGCCTTTCTCTTTAGGACTTGTCTTAAGGTAGCTGGGGAAGAAGCTGATTGACTCTGACAGCTGTCAAAATGTGGACCGGCTCTTTGAATGCCTCTTGTGAAGTACATACTGTCTGGTGAAACCTGAAAATGAGCTATATGCATCTGCAGGCAGCTACCTCTGGGTGTCCATGGAGGGTCTGGGTCCAGTCCCTCTTGTTGCATGAAATAATAGTTTCCGCTAATGTATGCCTATCCTGGGGAGTTCTTGGAAATATCCCTGGATGATTTATAATATCTAGTACAATCTAGATGCTATTTAAATAGTTGTTACACTAGATTTTTAAGGAAATTGTGACAAGAAAAAAGTCTATACATGTTTGGTACAGATACTTTTTTCTTTGTTTTTGCAGTACTGGAGGTTGAACCTGGGGCTTTTGCAGTGAGCTAAATCCCCCTCTCTTTTTTACACTTTAAAATTTTGACAGAGAGTCTCAGTCAGTGGCTCTGCTGCCCAGGTGAGGCTTGAGCTTTTGATCTTCCTGCCTCAGCCTCCCCAAGTGCTGGGGTTAGAGGCATGTTTTGATCTATGGCCAACTGAACCTGAAGGAGTAACATTCATTGACAGTACCAACTGTGCTTAGTACCACTGTATGAACTCACATGCTTCCTTCTCACCTCTCACTGTCTCTAAACATCCGATCCTACAGCGTCACATTCTTGATACCCAAGTCACTTGTCAGAGCGCCAGAGTCCACATCCGTCCCACTCTCTGGGCCGTCCCGCACACCAGCACAAGGAGGAAAGCCAAGTGCAAACCTGCTCCCCACCCTTGGGGACACCATCCCCTGTGTGCTTAGGTCTCCATCTACTTGGACTGTGCTATATAACCTTATTTTTTTGTTGTTCCACAGCTGTTATATTAAAAGAAGACTGAGGTTTTCTTTCCTCCTTCACTAGTTTTAGAAAACGTCATGAGGATGAGAAGTGATTAAGAAATACAGGAGCAGTAGAGGTAGGGGACCTGAGGTCCCTGTTGGGGACCTTCCCCCGAGCTATGAACCTTCTGGAGCCTGCCCCAGACACACTGTTTCAGTCATCAGATAGAGATCAATATGCTTGCTGGATCTTACAGTCCTGCAGATCCAAAAATATCCAAATGAGGTGAGTATATCCAGCTTGAGGGCCACAGTGCTTACAGTTTGTGCTTACAATTTCTGCTTCCTGGATACATGCTCAGTTCTGCAAGTGCCCAGCAGGAGCGGAGATAAACTACAGCACTGCACTGCAGATGGCGAGCACCGGATAGAGACTCCCTGTGTACCTCGCCTGCCAGGAATATCTTCAGCTTCACTGCATCTTAATCATTCTAGAGACCAAAGACCAAGGCTTTCTGTCCCACACCCTGGGTCTGCAGCAGTGCCCTGCCAAATATGTTCTTCCTGCCATCGGATAACTTATTAATCCAACTTGACCATCATATCATAAAGAGGTGTTGTCCACCACTGCTTCTGAGGTACCTGTTTTGATACGGGTTCCCCCACCCATCAGAGCCTGAGATAAGAGTTTGGGTACAAGCATTTTGGGGGTGCAAGAGTGAAGCAATGGAGAGGGTGAGATATTTGGTGCTAAAGGTGGTGGGGCCTCAGTTCCCTAAGATGTTTGAGAAGCAGAGAACGCCTCCAAGCACTGTCTGTCCAGAAGATAAAAGCCTGGCTTCCGTCATGGACAAGATGCTTGCCTTCAGTCCCCCTAAATCACTTCTACGAACTTGCATAACAGGCTCTAAACAGAATGATGAGAAGAGCAAACAAATTCTCTAGGCCCGAAGGAGTAGTGAGGTTGGTTCTTTCTGCCAAAGCTGAACTCAGCATCTATCAATCAGCAGAGGCCAAGACCTCAGCTGGACCAGGGCAGGATGAAGGAGACTCCCGCAGGCCAATGCTCTCCTGCACCGAGGGCCAGCCTGCATTTGCTCATCAAGCCAGAGATTACTAGAAAACACACGGGTTAACTGTGGTGAGTGTAGGTAGCTCGTCCATGACAAAGCCAGTGTGATTTTGGATTTGGATTATGAGAAATAGTGGGGATGTCCTGGCATGACACACAACCCTGGAACATACACTTTGGCCTGGGATCATTGGTCCCAGCTGATATTTATCTGAACAACTGAACTTTCCTTAAATGTAATACACCAAATTACCTTACCATGGACTATTTATTCAGTGTGAAAAAAAAAAAAGCCTCTTACATTGCTTCCGGGGTCATTAGGCAGACAGCTCCCGGGCAGTGGCATTGGCTAATGTCATCGTAAGTGATTCCCATGCTCATGCTCAGCAACTGCACTAAAATAATTCCAAATGAGTCCAGAGTTATGGTTTTGGGGTGCTGAAAGACAAACCGCAAGTGGACACGTTACCTCCATTTCATCTGTTGTGAGAACAGTGTAATTATTAAACACGGTCCCATAATAAAATGGTGCCACCCACACTGGCCTGACTTCCTGTGTTACAAGTGTCATCACAAACATGCAAAAAAATGTGAAGCAGATCTGCAAGTGTACTAAAAAGTAGATGGATGACTTATTTGGTGGCGTCAGACCAATGGGGAAACAGTCCTAGTAACTGGCTTAGTGTACACAACAAGAGCAGAGCAGTCATTGTGTTTCCAGGCACAGAAGGAGACCTTTAGAGGCAAATCCTGAGGCACGTGTGTGCCATGCTATGAATAGGCCAGAGGTTTAGCTCAGTGGGATAAGCACCTGCCTGGCAAGCACAAGGTTGTGAGAGTTCGATCCCTGGTGCCCCTTCCAATAAAATAAAATAAAATAAAATAAAATGAAATAAAAATCATAATGCTGATAGGGTTATTTTAAATGATCTTGTTTGGAAGAGATCATGGAAAAGACAACTGATCTATCAATCTTGAAATTTCTCTCTGTCTCCCTGTCTCTGTCTCTCTCTCCTGGCTTTGTTTGTTTGTTATCTTTCATGGTTTAATGAGGTGGAGCTGTCACTCCCGAGACTGTAGTCACTGCAGGCTGTGTGTTTAAGCTGGTCTTTTTCTTGATGCGCCATGGCTCCTTCATTCCCATCTTCCTCCTCAAGCATACGGTCCTTTCCCAACAGGACAGGGCCAAGATCCTGGTTGCACATTCGAGATGACATTCTGTTACATTCCCTTTGATGAGATTCTCTATTAGTCGGTGGCCTGATACAACATGGTACCAAAGACTGGGTAACTTCCAGTGTAGAAATCGGCATTCTTGCAGTTCTGGAGAATTTCACATTTCTAGAAGTCCAGAGACCAAGGAGCCAGTGAGGCTGGTTTGTGGTGAGGCCTCTCTTCCTGCTTGTGTGAGGCTTCCTTCTGCGGTGCCCTCTGGGGGCACGTGGTGGGGAGCTGTTCCCTTGGGTCCCTTCTCTTCTTTGGTGGACACAAGTCCTAAAGCTAAGAGTCCCACCCTGGGCCTGCTGAGCCTCGGCTTCCTTCTTACTGGCTGCATCTCCAGATGCAGTCCCCTTGGGGTTCAGGCTTCAAGACAAGAATTTTAAAGGGATGCAATTCAGCCCATGGTAGACTGGTATGAAAAACCTGAGAGAACAAAGGGTGAGAATTTCCTAATAGAACCTTGTTACTCTTAGTTCAGTTTTGAAAATAAACTGAGTTGGGGGGAAGGAAAAACCATATTCAGTCAGTATGATAGAGTCCCCACCGCTGGACAAAAATGCCTGAAACCTGAACCTTAAAAGAAGACAAACACTGCTTGCCTGTCTGCCAGATAAAAATCTATAATTTGAACTCAATCATCTGTAAGTCCAGTGACAGGCAAGCCCAGAATGGCTCAGAAAACATCCACAGTAATCTCTCCTGCTTATTTTCAAATGTTTCACATTTTTTTCTCACAAGAGTAAGAAATAGCAAATACTCTGGTGCACTCACACTAAAAAATTTCCATTTATCTGGGATTCATATTTAATTGATTATCCTCTATTTGTCTGCTAGCTCTAATAACAAGTTAACAAAAGCTCTACCAAGTCGGTTTCTTTAGTTGATATTTTCTGGCCTTTTTCTTCTTCTCTTAGGGTTAAATTTTTGGTAGCATTAGACTAAAGGGATTTCACATTTATAAAGAGAAACCAATCAAATAGTTTTATCTGAGCAACTGAAATTAAAACATTCATATCTCCTTTGAGTGTCATCACTTTGGACTTATTCATTTGTTTGAATGAATCAGTGTTTCCTGACTTTGAAATAATTTGATCTAGCATACACACATTAAGGGTCTTGAAACAGTATTACATATCTATGCATATGTGTGCATGTGTTTTTTACATAAATGCACATTCATGCATATCATGATTTAAATGTTTAATCTCTTTTTTGTTTTCCTCGAGGTCTGGGAAGTTTATAATCGTAATTCCATTGAAATGTTATTGGAATCCTGGAGAGTTAATTTTATATGAACCACCTCTATTGCAACCCATGGTGAGAATAAAGACACTAAAACATATTCATAGTGATGGGCAGCCAAGGGGTCCTGAGTCTGGTCCAGGTGAAGATTTAAACAACAAAAACCTTGACCCAAGGTGTCACCCAGCATTTATTGACTCATGAAGAAGGGAGTGGCTCGAGGATGAGTGAAGGAGAGTATGGCAGCGGTTCTGTGAGTCTGTGAGCTGGGTTTAGCTAGGATGCCAGAAAACACCTCTATGATATGTAGAGAGAAGGGAATGCAGAAATACCAATTAGTGTAACTCAGTTGGGGTAGCATTTAAATGTTGAGGGGATTGTTCCTTTAGTTTTTGATGTGTAAATTTTTGTGCTCTGGGATGTTATAGCCTCTGCTCTTGAGGCTCAAATCCAGTTGACATTCCTGCAGCTATGTGGCTCTGCCATTTCCACTGTGCTCAACCATTTATAGGGAGACAGATGTGAGGAAACAGGCAGCAGAAGGTTGACTTCAAAGATTGTACATCAGTATCTCAGCTAACCCTATTTACATTGCTTAGAGCCAAGCGAAGGGAGAAGGAATAGCTTAGCCAGCTCTGTACCTATCAGTACATGGAGACAGGGCTTGGTTTTTAGTGAATCCTGAAGCCATTGTTTTGCATTGAAGGAGAGCTACACAAGTCACCTTCTGCACATTTGTCCTTACCACATGTGCTCACATATCACATGTATTTGTGAAGTGCACACACGTGTGTCAGACACACATAGCTGTGCCACCATTGCCCTGAACAAGACTTGGATCATTTCATCACTCAGGAAATTCCCCACCAAATTTCTGGAGATGCCCGTCCCATAAAAAATCTAACTTTTGTCCTGACTCTGGTACCATAATTGATCTTTGTTTGCACTTTGGCTTCATAAAAATGGCACCATGGATATTTATCATTTTATTTTTTGAAAACTATTAGTTTTGAGTAGTTTCTCTGATTGTTCTGAAGCAGTAAATTATCTAAATATCCCACAGTAGGTTTATCTGTTTAATGGAGGAGAGGACTCAGTGTTGTCAAGAGGTCAGTCTCCTTCAAACTGACCTACAAACCCAATCTAAACTCCATAAAATTCCAGACAGAGAGTTTCTTTTGAAATTGACAAGCTGACTTTGAAGTGGAGGAATACTTAATGCAGTCCTGAAGAACCCAAACGAGTAAGGTCCATGCTACCAATTTCCGTGACTTCCTGTAAAGCGATGGTCATTTAGACAGTGTGGTGTTGTCTGAGGCCAGACAAACAGAACCTCGACCATAAAAGATTCCAGAAAGAGGTCAGAAATGTGACTTTTTTCTATAATAAAGGTGCCGCTGTAATTTTTTGGAGGGGAAAAAAACTCCAAATAAATTATCATAGAGCAATTGGTGATCTGTTGTGAATCAGACCTATCATCCCATTTTTCTTTCATTGTTGCTGTGCAATTTTTTCTCTTCCTTTTGAATTTCTGTGGGCTCCATTCAACCTGCTTTACTTCTCTTCTTCCAGATTCGCAGCATGGGGGAGCCTGGTGAGGTTCTGGAGGTGGTGATGGGGAATTCAGCAATAAAAACAGTACTGTGTTGCTTATTTGAATTTCAGAGAAAGAGCAGATTTCAAGTGCCCCCTCAATATATAAATGGTGACTCTGCTTGGTGATGGATGTGTTAATTAATTTGATTGTGGTAACCACTGCATAATGAATAATATAATCAGCATGTCATATACCTTGAATGATCGATTAAATGTTTTTAAACTAAAAAAGGATCCTATGTCACCTGGGCTGAGGGCAGAGGTCTGTCGTCATAGCACAATGAGGCTGAGGCAGGGGAATTACATGGACTACTGAGCAACTTGTTGGAACCTTAACTGAAAATAAAATTTAAAAATTAAATAAAAAGGACTTTAAGGTATAGCACAGTGGGAAGCCCTTGGGTTCAATCCTCAGTACTGAAAAAAAAAAAAATCAGATGTTGATTATTCTTACTTGCTTCTGTGCAACCAAAATCCACTCGGGTTGCGGTATCATGTATGAGCTTTTAGGGAGAAACAGCCCGTGAAGCATGTAACTCCCGGTGCATTCCACAGTTCTGGAGGATTAAGGGGAGAGAGAGGGTGGTGGGTGTTGGATCATCAGAAGGCAGAGCTTCAGCTGTTGTCTTCAATGCCCCAGTGCTCTGCACACTGGCTGCTGCTGACTTTTCCAGGGAAGATCATGCAGTGATTACATCAGCAAACCGTGGGAAGTAAGACAGAATGCTGAAAGCTCTTCTGCAGTTGTTCCCCTCACTGGGGGACCACTGTCCTCTGCCCATGCGCACACTTCCCAACAGGGCGCCCCTGCAGGGCGGCCCTCCCTAGCAGCCAGCCTTCCTCCGTACAGCCAGGTTCCGCTTCGCCCAGGCGGCAGGAGCTCTGATGTTCTCCGGCCCTGTCAGCCCCGCCAGCTCCTGGTAGTACGCTTGCCCACAGATAGAAGCCGGCTTTTCCGAACTGTGATTTATGAACTTTAATGATTTTCGTCTCCGCCTGATTGATTCATCTTTTGTGTCTTCACCTGCCTTCACTTCAACTTGTTTGCTAGAACCAGAATGTTATAGATTGCCTGTCTGAAACCAGCAGACATGGCACAAACTCACAAAAAGCAACAAAAATGCAAGTTTTCTCTTTGCAGGAATAAACAGTTTCAAATGTCTTAATCTCATTCATAATTAAGTTAGCTAGACAATTAAGCAAACACACTTCATCTAAAAAATACATGCACCATCCAATATTAAGACTATGAAAATTGACAATATCACATAATAATCATAATAAAACAGATCACTATTGTATACCCAAATAATTGAGTTCAGTCATCCAAATATTATAGTCCTCTTTCTAGTTTTCCTCACAATGCAAAAAGTTATATTTGTAATCCCATTGAGACCTCATTGGAATCCCAGCAAGTTAATTCCAATCTACCACTTCCAAAGCAACCCACAGCTAGAGTAAAGATGCCAAGACATATTCCAAATTAAGGGCAGCCATGGGTTCCTAAATCCAATGGGGGGGGGGGGACACACAAAGGCCCTTATTCTAGGCCTCTCCCAGCATTTATTATCTTGTGAAGAAGAGAGGTGGCTCAGGGATGAGTGAGCTGGCCAGGTGTAAGATTAGCATCTCTGTAATTGCAGAGATAAAGATATGTAGCAGGATCAATTTTACATAATCCAATTAAAGTAGCAGTGGAATTGTTTTTTGGGGGACTACTGCTTCTGTTCTGATATGCAAACTCTTGTGCCCTGGGGAGTCATAACCTCTTATCTTGAGGCTAGTACCCAGCTGACATTCCTGGAGCTATTTGCTCTAACATTTCCATGCTCAGTCCAGTACACATCTATATTGTACGGAGAACACTATGCTGGAAACAGCACTGTCTGTCGGCTAAAGAGATTGCTTATTAGCACCTCCCCTAGCCTTATTTGCAATGCTTAGAGCCAATTGAAGAGAGAAGGAAATAGCCTAGCCAGCTTTTTACATATCAGTATAAGGAAATGAGCCCCAGATAATCAAAGTTATAGTAATTGTCTTGGATTCAAAGGGACAGATCACCATCTTAACAACTGCTTAAAAAGAATATTTGGACTCATGCAAAATTTTCATACCTAGTATGATCAATGAGGAGTCCTTCCTTATAGGTTAAATTTTATCAGCATTAGGCACAAGAATCCTTAGCATAAGGCAAATTTACTCTACACAGAAGTAGTAAGGGCAGGAAATGTTTACTGTCATACATTCTAGGCAGCATTCTATCCTCTACACAGCTTAGCCAAGAGGTGAAACCGTACTGTACCAGGGCAATGCCTCCCCCGTAGTCCGTGTCACATATCATTCCTTGAAAGGTGGCACCGATATAACTGGGGGCTTCTCTGTAACTTAAATTTTACAATGGATCATAATCACATACTTTTGCAAAAGCCAGCCCAACCTACACCCCGCTTTCGTAGGACAAATTTTAATTTTGTGCACTGATCTGAAACTCATCAATCTGCCCACCTACCATTAGTGTAAACACAGCCCAGGGAGTGGCTATTATGGGTTTCTGCATCTCTTGTGAACAATAAAAAAGATTTAGAAAATGAACACAAAGGGCCTTTTCATATGGCTTTCTATAGCATGGTAATGGTGCATATTTGCTGTTTTTTTTATTAAAATGAATCAATGCCTCAAAATAAATATGCTAAAAAAATTGCTTAAACTGAGACAGTTAAGGCAACATAGCTGACACATTGGCAGAATCCCCTGAGGACCAAAGCCTCCCTGGTTGGCTAGGACCTGCCCACCAGAGCCACACAGAGGACATCTGGATGGAGGAGACAAGACTAGGAATACTGAAGCTTTTAACTTTTTACATGCAATTTTTTATATATTGCTTAATTTGAAAATCTTAATAAAAGAAACACAAAGAGCTTGCTAAATACCAGGCTTACACACTAAAATCTTTACCACAGTGCAGTTATATTACGTTTGTATTATATTGCAATGTATAGTAGTGTTTCCATCTTTGTCTTTTGTTTTTGGACTGCAAAGTAAAGGCGGCTGTATTCATAGAGCTCCGATAAAAGTTTGCGGTTGATTTGCAGTGCACAGTAGGGACGTTTCATGAAGTGGTAAATGATCTGGCATTAGGTCCAAAATTGAAAAAGTGAGCTTTCACTATGAACCATCAGGTAAAGCGAGGGGTCCCGATAACTGTGCTGTGGTAAACCATACTCACTCGGTGCTGTGTATCAGGAAAAACGACCAAAAAGCTTCTATCTACAGGCCCGCCAGGCATCAGAAACTGGATCAAAGTGATATGTTTTCCTGGTGGAAACCTCAGTAATTTCAAAATAGGCTTACACAAGAAGAAATGCCACGTCGTGTGGACGTAGAACAAGGTAAGATTTTTTCCACTTTTGAAATGCGTGTAATAACTCATTACTATCTCCGGTGGTTGGAATTTTGTTCTCATCTATCCAAAGCTCCAGTGAAGCCAGAATTACTGTAAGATTTAAGGAGCTAAAAACCTGAAACAGAGCACAAGTAGGAAACATGTTCAAACAGCATGGTCACAGTGGATTTGCTAATACATCCATGGTGTGAATGATGACACATATTAAACTGCTGAACCGTAATACTGGCCCAGAGCTTTCTATCTATCTATCTATCTATCTATCTATCTATCTATCTATCTATCTATCATCTATCTATCTATCTATCTATCTATCTATCTATCTATCTATCTATTTTTGGTACCAGGGATTGAACTCACGACCTCGTGCATGCCATACAGGCGCTTATGCTGCTGAGCTAAATCCCCAGCCCCATAGTAAAGGACACTAATAATGCAAATAGAATGTAACACTTTAAAAGGCTCATAGTGCAGCAAGCCCCGGACAAGTGGATTATTTCATTTAATCCATGACAAGTGGATTATTTCATTTAACCCTTACAGTGACCGAACTGCAGCTGGGCATGATAGCCCAAGCGGTAATCCCAGCGTGCTGAGAGGTAGGAGGACTGCAAAATCAAACACAGCCTGGGAAATTTAGACTCAGCAAGACCCTGTCAAGAAAAGGGGACAGGACTGGGGATGTAGCTCTGTGTTTGATTCTCTAACCTCTAGTACTGCCAAACACATTAGTCTTTTTGAGGCAGAGTTCCACTATGTAATGCAAGCTGGCCTTGAACTCATAGCAATTCTCCTGCCTCAGCCTCCTAAGTGCTGGGATTATAGGCATGCCCCATCACATCCGACTAAATTTTTATTTCAGGAGGCTGAGGCAGGAGGATTTTTGGGAGTTCAAGACCAGCCTGGGCAGCAAAGTGAGCTCAAGGCCAGACTGAACTGCATAGTGAGACTTTGTCTCAAAAAGACAATAAATAAATAAGCAAGTAAAAAATTCGACAGTATGTGTGTGTGCTACATGTTTACATCCCTGTGTGAAGCTGGTACACATACATAATACATTTTACTTTCTTTTTTCATCCACTTTCCCTTTTCTCCCTCCTTCTTCCATTCATCCCTTGATTCCCCCATTACCTTCCTAAAAAAAAAAAAAAATCCACCTAGCTATTTACAATTACCATTGTCCCCACTTCACAGATAGGAAACTAAAATTTAGCTCTCCTAGTCAGAAAACATGACTATTGAGGCAGTGTTGTAAAAGAAGGTAAGAGAATTATTTTAGTAACATAAACAAGTGCAAAAGTCACTTAAGATGCAAACACTTACCGCATTCATCAGGCCAACCAGCTGGAAAATTTTCTGAGTGACAACAGTTGTGCTACCACCCATATGTTTAAACTGAAAAATACAAGTGCCTTTTAGAGCTACATTGTTAACATTCAATTATTGTGATTATTCTGTTTAATTTTAATATAATAGTTTAAATTTTTAAAAATTATTATTTATTTAATTATAATTTAATTATAGTTATAATTATCAATATAGCAGTTTTTACCAACACTGCATTATCAGAGTGCAAACAATATGTATTTAGTGTGAAAAATAAAATATAAAAAAATTTAAAACTACAGATGAGGTATAATCCCATTGTCAAAAATTAATGATAATACAACTGGAAGAGAATTTTATCTTAAAATTATAAGATTTAAATGTGACTATATATTTTTACAAAAGTGAAAAATCTAAATTGTAAAAATCATACACTGGCTACATCTATTCAAATTCATGTGTGCCTGAAACTCCTCTTAAACAATGATGAAAATACTAGTAGAAAGCTAAAAACTAACAGCCAAAAAAAAACTATAGAGAAAGGAAAAGGCTAAAAGTTAAATACAAAATATAGGAACTAAAAAACTGATGAGTGGTAAATGAATAAGCAGATCTAAGAAGTGAGACTCGTCAACCTAGCCAGGTGTGGTAGTGAACACTTGTAACCCCAGCACTAGGGAGGCTGAGGCAGGAGGACTGCCTTGGGTTTGATGGCATCCTGGGTTCCATAGTGAATTCAAGGCCAGTCTGAAATACATAGCAAGACTGTGTTGAAAAAAACCAGTAGAGCAATGTTGTTTACCTTGAAAACCTTAAAATACTCGAATAGGCTACAATGATGTTTTTGAAAGCTAGAGAAGTTAGAATGACTTAAATTTTGTTTAAGAAGTAGTTAAGGCTGAGAAAACTTCTACAAAGGGTGTGTGAAAGATTCCAGTAATGTTACATCTTCAATGAGCCCACTCATGTAGCATTTACCCAGAAGCTAAGGGAAGTGGGGTGAAAGAGTGGTTATAAAAAACAGCACGATAACATTCTACATCTTGATTGTATCACTTGTAAAATCCAGGCTATTTGCTGTAGAGCACACTGTTAAAAAATTAGAGTCATTGAGTATTCTCACAGCAACTGCATATGAATAATTATCTCCAAACAAACAAAAAAAATCTAGAAAATTTCCACTTATGGCAAAAGGAAATAATAAAGGAAGACCAAAATAGCTATGAAACTTAGAACGAATCCAAATTTCAGACATATATAAAAACATATAAATACTTTCCTATTTACATAATTAAATATGAATGGGTTTAATCAACCAAGCAAATGTCAGAAACTGCCTGACCTGATTGAAGAAACAGACAAGAAACATGAACTGTTCACAGGTGATGTAGTCCATTCGCAGGGACACAAACTTGCTGAAGGTAAGAATGCTTAAAAATGTAACCAGGAAAGCTCTGATGGTATAAAAGGTGGCTCATCCCTCGGGAAGGTGTAAAATCGTAATTACATACCTATCCAAGAACACAGCCAGAAAATTACACAAAATGGAAATGACAGAACTGATAAGAGAAACACAAAATTCAGTACTACAGACTTTAAGTATAAAGCTTTCAAAAATAGAAAAACTGGGCCAAGAAAATCAACACAGATTTTAAGACTAAAACAAAATTGTAAGACCATAGAGAGCTACAGAAACCTCCCAGGCATTCTTCTCGACTGCCACAGAACAGACCCAGAAATAGAGCAGGTGAAAAGCTGTAAGATGAGTTTCTTCACAATTAATATAACTTTTAAAATACAAAATGTGCTCTCTGTATATAATAGGATTCAATTAAAAGCAAGAGTGAAGAGAAATTTGAGATATTCAAAATATCTGGAACCAAATACGAATAGTCAATGACGAAAGAAGAAATCATAGGAGGACTTAGGAAACATTATCCTAGTCAAAATATGGCTTAACAAATTTATAGTTATTCAACAGGAGCAACAGGTACTCAGCAGAATTCTAACGGGAAATGGCAACATTTCAGAGAGCAGTGCTCAAATCATTAGCCCTGCCGCCCTCACCAGGAACTTACTGGAAGGAGATGAAACAAACCCAAAGAAAGAAAATGGGAAGAATAATAAAGATAAAAGCCAAAATGTGTGAAATGAAGATATAAAAACAACAAAGATAATTAGCGGAGTTAATTCTTGGTAAAGATGAAAATAGCTTTAGCCACATTAGCAGAGAGAGAGAGAGAGAGAGAGAGAGAGAGAGAGAGAGAGGAGAGAGAGAGATAGAGAGAGAGATAGACCACAGCTGTTAATGAGAGGGTTAGAGCCACAGTGAAACTGTGCTCCACTACACTGCAAGAATCTAGATAACATAGATGCAGTGAATGACTCCTGAAAAGACACAAATTTCTAAAACTGACTAAAAAAATTGAAAATACAACAAATAAGAAGATAGAAAATACAAGTTATAAAAGTTTTTAAAAAAGAAAAAGCCGGTGCCTGATGACGTCAGTAGTTTTACCAAACATTTAATCAAGGACCAATGCCAGCAGCTTCTCAAATGTTTCTAGAAAATAGCAAAAAACACTTTCCAACTCACCCAATGAGGTTGGAAAATGTGTAAGAGAACAAAACTCCCAGCAATGTCTCATGCATATAAATGGGCAAATCCTAAACAAGATGTCAACAATCCAAATTAAGCAAACTCGAAAAAGGATTATGAACCAAAACTGAGTGGGACTTGTGTCAGCAATGTAAGGTTGCTTCGGCATCTGAAAACCAGTCTATAATGGTCTACAAAATATTACAGAGGAAGGAATCAAAAACATACAGTCCTTGGAGAGACCCATGGTCAAGCATTTGACCAAACATCACACCCATTCATGAAAAAAGCACTCAGTAACCATGGGGAATTTCCTCAGCCTGATAAAAGGGATCTGTGAAAAACCCACAGTGCTATCATTATATTGTTTCCTTCAGCTGAGGAGCAACAAGATTATCTGTTCACATTGTGTGAATCCCACCTGTCACCGGAAGTGCTGGCCAAGACATTTACTCAAGGGAAAAAGACGGATATGCATTCACCCAGGAAAACCAGATGTGAAACTCTGTTCTCCAGAGATTTACATGGAGGGGCTCTTAAGAAATCCACTAAAATTATCAGAATGGATAAGTGATTTCACCAAGGTTGCAAAGCATCAGAGAATACACAAAATAATTGTATTTCATATATCAGCGAGAAATAATCCAACAATTACATTCAGGGAATAATAGTATCAGAAATATTAAAATAATGGAAAGTAAGTTTAACAAAGAAGTGCAAGGCAAACATCAAAATCTAAAACAGAGTGGAAGGAGAGTAAAGACATGACGAGTTGTGCTGCTATAAATATGGGAGCACATATATCACTGTGGTTTTTAATTCTTCTAGGAAAATACCCAGAAGAGGAGTAGCTGGGTCCAATGAGACCTCTAATCCTAATTTTTTGAGAGAGAGGGTGAAGACACAAATAAATGGAGGATTATTCTGTGTTTAAGGATTGTAACACTTATTATTAAGATGGCAAAAATTTCCACATTGATCCATATATATATATATATTTGGTACCAGGAATGGGACTCACGGCCTTGTACCTGCCAGGTAGGAGCATCTATTCAAGGCAATACCTATCAAAATTCCAGCTCCCACTTTTGGAAGAATTGCAATAATGACCCTAAAATTGTTTTAAAAATTGACATAAAACAGAATGTCCAAAGAGGTTTTAAACAAAGACAAAGTTGAAGGACTGACAGTATATGCCACAATTTGAAAAATAACTACAAAGCAATAAAGACAGCACACTCCTGATATCACATTAGCCTTAAACGAATGACTCAGAATTGAGCATCTAGGAGTAAATTAATTTATGGGCCTATGGTATTTGAAGAAGAAGATCATTGACCAGGAAGATCCATGAAGAAAGAGTACTATTTTTTCCAAATTAAAAACTTCACGCTTCAACTGACATCAGGAAAATAAAAGACAACTGCCAGAGAAATTAAAAGATGCACAAATCATACGTGTGATTAGGTTTTAGTTTTCAGATTACATGAAGAACACTTGCAACCACACGGCAAAAAGAGAACACGTGCGTAAAGATTCAGACTCCCTGACTTGAAAGCTGTAAGTTCTGTGGTTCCCAAGTCACTTGGAGTGAACGCAGTGGCAGATACTGATCAGTGGGACAGAATTTGGAGTCCAGAAACAAAACACTCATCCCCATGGTCTGTTGATTCCTGACCACGGCAGAAGGCACTTTCTTGAGGAATTTCCAAACTATATTAAGAAAGCATAGTATGTTTTTAAAAAGTAATGTTGAGACGTTGCTTACAAAAATTGAGAAAAAAGGTGGGAAAAAACGAATGAAATTACTTCAGGAATTCTATCCAACTTTCAAGAAACTGCAATCCCATTTCATGAGGAAACCTTTCAAGAAGTACCTGGAGCAAAAATGCTGTCTTCCATCTCCTGTGTAAAGTATTGCTTTTCTGTCTACTGAAAGATTTTTATGAAGGAGAAGTTCTTATTTTCTCTTTCAGTAACATAAAAAAAATAAGAATTATTTTAAAAATTTAAAAAAATGTTAGCAGTTCATAAAAGAAGTTTCTGTGATTCTAAAACTATCTGTAAACTGGTGTAAAATTACCATCTATTTTTATTTGCGTATTTTATAAAATTAAGGAAAAAATTTATATAAATCTGATTCCTAATTTCCTACTGACACAAATAATTTAAAATGTATTAAAACATAGCTAGTTCAAAGTTATTACTTCTCCTGCATACACTCATTTCAGATTATTTTTATAATTCCTAGTTGCTAAGGTAAAAGTGACATAAGACAAATCAGAATATACTTACCAAATCTTTTTCAACTATAATATGCATTTCTATGTACTGAGAGAGCTCAGATGGCTGAAAAGAATCAGAAATTGAGAGAGCATTTACTATGTGCATCCTCATTGTAGCTCTTCTTGCTTTACATTGGTATTTTAACCCCTTGAAAGTTACACACCATCTCGTATTACCCAAAATTTGTTCCTTAATATATGAAATGATGTATTAAGGAAGGAGCGACAAACCTGCAGTTTGAGCAGAGATCAGAAAAGTGAAGGTTATAATGACTTAAGAAAAAAAACTTGGGAAAAATCAGTAAAATAAATTTAGAGCTTATTCCTCACACATTGCACCTGGTTTTAAAATTATTTGTCTTGACCCAAATCTTAGAAATTTAAGATTTTGATTTTTAAGGACATGTAAAATCCTTTTATGCTTTAGTGGCTTTTTTTTTCTGTTTCTATGCAACATTAAGCACCAAATGTTTCATGCCTTAAATAGGAAAGTTAAAATTCTTTGCTTATAAGATTCCATCATTTCACTAGACTCTCTAAAAATGGGCACTTAACTGAATTTAAAATATTGAGGCCACATTAATGAATTGGGGGATATAAACTTTTTTTTTTTTTTGCTTTAGCCCACACCAAGCTACCAGTTATCTAACATTCTCTGAAGAAACCTTTGTCCATTTTTGGGTTTCAGATGGAACTTAGTAATATTTAATCTCATTTATTTATTTATTTACTGAAAAATGTGTTTGGTGAAAACTAAGAAGTCCACTTTAAGTAAATAAAAAGTTAATATAAGAGCATAAGAGAATGCCAGAAAATGTATCTACTGGGAAGTTAGGCAGCTGCCAGATTTCAAAAGACTCCAAGTCATTTCCTTTAGTAAGACAAAGTAGTCACAGAAGACGTGAGAATGCTCACACATGCCACAGGTAAAGATGGCTCCCCCTGAGGGATGACAGTTCTCCTGAAGAACTGGGTACAGGCAAACAGATGAGCGAACTTGCTACTGTGCTGGCACAGTAGTAATGCAGATGGGTTAACGGTGAATTTGGAAGACAAAAGTTCATTAGTTCTGTTTTACTTTTCTTGTTGCTGAGACAAAATACCTGACACTCAAAGTCAGAGGTAAGGTTTACTTGGCTCACAGTTTGTAGAGGTTTCAGTCCAAGGCAGGGTGGCATGGTAGAGAGGCATCAGAGAGGAGAACCGGTCCATGGCAACCAGGCAGAGAGAGCACATTATTCCTCATTCTGTCTCTGATATTTTATTTAGGCTACCTGCCCTAGGGCAGGTGCAGCACTCACACCCTTAGTCCTAGTCAGATCTATGCCAAACCAATCAATGGAATGATTTAGTGACCATACCCTTAAAGCCCAGCACCACACACTCTGGATCCAGGCAGCTCTGAAAAGCAACACCCCATGCCTGCATAAGTCTTTGGGGGGACACTGAGGCACAAGAGATAACAGATATGAATATTCTGGGATTGGGAAGGAACATGAAGATAGATAGTAAATAAATAGTAACTAGATAGACAGACAGATAGGTAGATAGATAAGAGTGTGGTGTGTGTGTCTGTGTATTTTTTAACTTGGGCAACTGATATGAGATCAGTAACTCAGTATTGGAGTGGGAATGGAAGATCTGTAAGCTTATGTAAAGCCATGGGAAAATGTATGCTAAGACGAGCAAGCTAACTTGAGACAGAAACAGTATTAAAAGTATTTAAAGTGCAAATGTATAAGGAAAAGTAAGAGTAAAAGCAGAAAAGAGGATTTTCACAGAGTAGACACTGAGCTAAAAATTCTGGTGGGTTTTAATTGTATTTTATTCTTAAAATGATTTAGCATTTGAAGTAGCTTTCAGCACTGGATCACCACTGATTACAGTATTTCTGGAAAATCCATATTCTAGCAATTATAGGGAAGAAAGACAGCTTCCTTTTCTGTAATATGAAGCTTGTAGTGAAGGAAAGGATATATAACTAAAAATATACTACTTTATTTTATTTTTATTTTTATTGTGGAGGAGTCAAATAATTTCAGAGGAAGATATTTTAACATGTAAGAAAGGATAAAATGATTGAAGGAATAAATTTTTGTTGCTATTCTATTGAGAATTACAAGAATATAACTCAAAGTGAGAGAAGATAACATTCAAATTTAGGAATCAAATTTTTATCATTGGGATTAGTAGAGGGAGAAGTGGCAGGCAAATAAAACTCAGTAGAAGGTCTTGGCTGATGAGATGGAAAATAACTGAGAGAAGAATTATGGTATTAAGTGATGATAAACATATCTGAATTAAAATTAAATACATAAATGGAAAAAGCTGTAAAAGAGAAGTCACAAAAGATACCATATTCTATAATTCAATTTACATAAATATGTTGAGTAGAAAGAGGGTGAGAATGGATGAAGGTATACAAAAGTTTTTCGTAGGCCTCTGCCAAACTATTTGACTTTGAAAGTAGACATGAAAAAAAATATATAAACATATATATATATATATATATATATATTAGTATTAGTATTAATGGATGTATTTCAAAAAAGCTTTATTCAATAAAACAAGCTGTGGACCAGATTTTGCCCAAGAACCATAATTTGTCAATAATGACATTAACCACTAATGGTATTGTATTGTGAAAATATATTTTATATTTTTTTGTAATATATTTATGTAATGTGTAAATATAAAATACATGAAGTTATCATTTAAAACCTTATTAGGAGAGGAAAAGAAAATAATTAAAACATTTTAATAAAAATAATAGAAATTATTTAATAAAAATAATAAAATAAAATATAAACATTTTAATAAAAAATAAAGAGAAAAGAATAAAGACATAAGGATCATGTAAGACAAAAAATGACAAAGAGGAAGGTTAAATCCATATTATATTACATTTGTGCATTAAAATACATGCAATGCATAACCTATTTCAGAAAAAAAATGGTCAGATCTGATTTACAGTTAAAATAACCATAGCATGCTACTGGAAATAGAGTTTACTGGAGCACACTTTAATGGACATATCTTTAGCTAGTCTGATCACAAAAAATTGAAAATATTTAAATTAATGAAATCAGAAATGAGAGAACACTACCAAAAATACAGAAATTTAAGCCTACAGGGAACCTTGCAAAACTAGTTTTAAGATCTATTAATTAATTTATCCCTACTGCATGTATCCAGATAGAAGTCTCTCTGTGTGTGGAGGGTTATAAATAAATAACTTGTTTAACTTGTTTAAATAACTTGTTTATACACTAGAAACTAGTGTATTGCTGTATCTATATTGCTATAAAATGACAATCTTGCAGTTTACTAATACTTACCTTTATACTTTTTATTTTATAGATCACATTTTCAACATTGATAGGTTTATTAGAATATAGAGACATTCTTTCATTATCATGTTTTACTGGATACACCAAGTGTTCAAAACCAATGGAAGACTTCAGTGGTTCAATCCCATAGCTAACAGTTTCAAACTGCAGTAAGCCCCTGCAGATTCCAAAAACAAAGTGTATAAATAAAATAATACATTTAAAAATGTCAATCACATGCCACTTAGTTTTCAACAGATGCATATTCTTATTGGCCTTAGTTTCAAGAGGTGAGGCAGGGAAAATTACTGAGGACTGTATTCTGCAACTCACAGATGGATGCAGGGTTATAATGTGATTGGTATTTGTCAAGATATTAATATCTGATGGTCTCCAAGTATACAAATAATTTAGTGTAAGGGGAAGACTCATCATGAAAAATCATTTAATCTATTTTATCATCCACGCAATCATGTATTACAACCTGAGTCCAGCACACGTGCTAATGCTCGCCAGAGACTTTGGAAAGCCTTCAATATGTCCTTGGTAGTAGCAAAAATTCTGAAAGATAAAGACAAAATACATATAATGTGTATTAGAATAACTCATGGTAAAAATACTCTTTTTAGATTTTTAAAACATATATTGTGTGTTCATCAAGTACTCATCATCTCCATAATCAATTTATAAAGTGATTAGATAAGCATATGGCGCAATTTTCCAAAATTCTTCCCACAGGTTCATAAAGAATAAGGCTATTTTCATGTGGTATAAATGAAATATGATTTTCCTGATCACTAGCTTACTGCAAAAAAATGATCAAAAACTCACTTTTTTTTTTGTATTCTTCTGACTTGTATTTTTCTTTCCATTGTGCATGGAACGAAAAGCAAAAATGAGTCCAAAAGTAATTTGAGACAGGTGTGGTGGCATACAGCTGTAATCCCAGCACTGAGGAGGCTGAGGCAGGAGAATCACTGCAAGTTTGAGGCCAGTGGTAGGTTTCATAGTGAGTTTAAGGCCAACCTGAACTGAATAGCAATACTTGGGCTCAAAAAACAACAACCAAACAAACAAACAAGCCAACTAATTTGAATGTAATGGTAAAGTAACTTGTACAGATTTAACCCTCTCACAATGATAAATGGGGGACAATTTTCTTAAACTTTAACTACAAAGGCAGGCAGAGAGAGAAAGCAGGGTGCAAACCACTGCAGGGAGAAGGCGCTGGCTTTGCTAGGATGCCCAGCACAGGGCTCTTAGGTGGAAAGAACTCCCCAGGGCAGGCAGGGCGAATGGCCCCGGAGATCCCAGCAGGAAGCACTGCCCTCAGCAGCCTCGGTTTCAGAAGTGCAGGAAGCTGAGGGCAGTGTCCAGGGCAGGAGGCTGCCTCCTGCCGCCTCCAGGGCTCGCTATTACCTCTAGTGCGAGTTCTGAACCTACATCTGCGCTGAGAACGTGGGAACCACGCCATCTCGCAGAAGCCGAGACTACAGCCACAAAAGCCGACAAGCACTTATCCATCCCCAATGCCAGGGACAGAGTTCAGGTGCCGCTCTTTAGAGAACGTTTCACAAGCGCTGCCGTGGATCGTTGAATGTGGCTGGTGTGTGACCGGGAGCGTGTTACAGCTTCCCCGGGCACATGAGGCAGGAGGGTCAACAGTTCAAGGCCAGCCTAGGCAACAAGAGATTGAGACCCTGTCTCAAAATGAAAAGTAAAAAGTGCTTGGGGACACAGCTCAGGGTAGTGCCCCTAGGATCTGCTGAATGCTAATACATGTTAGATATCTTTTTAAAAAAGAAGATATAGCCTATACCTTGGAGAAAATTCAGAAAGACACTGACCTAAAATAACCTAAGGCTTTGGAATTAGTTAAAAAATGACTTTAAAACGGATGCTAAAATTGGCATGAAGAACAGAAAGGAAAACATTGGGCATAATAAGGAATCAACTAAGAAGATCAATGGAGAAGTAAAGAGAATAAACAGCCATGTAGAATGAAAAATGTTTTAAATGAGATACACTGTGTTTTACTGCACACTGTAATAGAAAAAGAAAGCTTTAAGAGAAAAAACGCTTACCAATTACACCTATGCTAACTGCCATACCTAAAAGACAGCTGGGAGAAAACAAGCTTTAAGAATGAACATGTTGCGGAGTGTGCTGGGCGTGATGGTGCGCACCTGTACTTCCAGCACTCAGAAGGCTGAGGCAGGAGGATTACTGTGAGTTCGAGGCCAGCCTATGCTACACAGTTGAGTTCAAGGCCTGGCTGAACTACATTATAAGATGCTGTCTTGAAACAAAACAAAGCAAAACAAACAAACAAACAAACAAAAATAATGAATGCAGAGATAGTGCAATTCTGTCTCAGAAAACTAAAGAATGAACACAGAGCTGGTTGTGGTGACACATGCCTGTAATCCCAGCACTTGGGGAAACTGAGACAGGAGGTTGCAAGTTTGAGGCCTTCCTGTGCAGTTTAGCAAAACCCCGCCTCTAAATAAGTAAATGATAGATAGATAGGTGATAGATCAAGGATCAAAGGAGCCGGGGATACGGCTCAGCATGAAGGCCCTGGCTCAGTCCCCTGCACTGGATGGCGAGGGAGACACAGGTCATGCCTTCTGGGGCAGAAGGGGCTGGTAGGAACGGAGTTGAGAAGATGCAGGAGAGAAACCTGAAAAGCTGCAGCAAGCTGGAGCCACAGGGGAACTGAAAAAGTGGCAGAAAAACCTATGAAGGCCAAGGCAGAGCATTTCCAGCAATGGAGGGGAAAGTCCCAGTCCCAGGGCAGAGAAGCCGCCAGCTGAAGAAGCTGCCGACCTCCCAAGAGAGCCTCCAAAGATGTCTGAGTTTGGATTTGCCACGGGGAGAGGACAAAGAAAGCACTGGCCGTCTCCGCTGCTCCTGAGTCAAGGAAGCCCCAAGTGACAGTCCCTTCCCTTGCTCCAGAGCCACTTTTAGTACAGAAGCCTCTAACCCAGAGGAAGACAGCAAACCAGAAATGAAGCTGAGGAGGCAGACTCCTCACTGGAAGGGCTGCACCCACTTCAGCCCCATCCAACTCTCTGAGAGGAAGACTGGGCTTCCTGAGAGCCCGAGCTTGGCGGATGGAGGTAGAAAGTGCACCGCCTGCCAGGGCCAGCCCGGAGACACTGCCTGGTGTGAGAAGCAAACAGTGAGACACAGGGGAGACAGTACCGCCCCAGGTGGAGCACTGCATTCCCGAGGAGGCAGAGAAGTGAAAGCCAAAAGACACCGTCCAAAAAGGGGCTGGTTAGGATCGGACTGTTGGTGGGAGAGTCATCGATCCCTTGAATATAGAGACCCTTCCTAGAGAGCAAGCGGGTATGTAAAGCCCTCCTGGGGTTAAAACAAATAGCAACCAGGACCCACAGAACTGGCAACCCAATTCGATTGGCTAAGACTACAGAGCAAGTTGTGCCTGAGGCAGCAGCGGGTAGCAGAGTCTGAAAGGTACCTGAGGCCAAAGAGGGCACTACCAAGCCACCTCACCCCGGGGTGCCTGTGGATTGACCCCACTGTAGCTCCCTGGGAAGTGACCACAGAGAATTAATGCTGCGCTGGGAGGGCAGGGCTGTATAAATATCACTGGAATAACCTTCCCACTTAATAAACAAAATAGCAACTATGGATTATATGCCCCAGGAGACTGGGGGCAGTGCTCAGCTAGGCTGTGTTATCTGAAATGTCTAACTTCCAACGAAAACTACCAAGACAAGCAAAGAAACAGGAAAGGATGACCTGTAATTGAAAAACAACAATAGCAAAAATCAGGTGATAGAAACTCCCTGTGTGCTGAATTTATGTTCCTTGATAATATCCACTGCGATGCTGTCAGGAAGGCGGGGCTTTGGCAGTCAACTGGCTGATTTGTTCTTGAGTAAATGTCTTTATTTAAAAAAAAAAAAGATATGATTTATGGATACGTATCATTTTTGAAACTTATACAAAACAAATAATTTAATAAATTGATCTGTTTTTGTCTAATGTAATGAACTTGACTTGATTTTTCCTGAATTAGAATTGCAATTGTAGGGATGGCAAAAACATTATCTACATTTGTCTACATCGCCCATGGTTAAGTTCTACAACTTACTATATTCAGGTACTAATAAAGTAATTCTTTTGGCTTTCTTAGCCACATGTTGATCTCTCCTGGTTACCTCCTGGGAGTTAAGGTTGGCAGAATAATATAAAATTTAAGTATGGGATGGTCTTAGTTACTTTTCTTGTTGCCAAGACAAAATACCCAACACCCACAAGTTAAAGAAGGAAAGGGTTATTTCAGTTCATGGTTGGTAGAACTTTCGGTCTACGGTTGACTGGTTCCAAGGCAGAGTGACACAGCAAAGCGGCATCACAGAGGAGAAACAGCCCACGGCATGGCAGGCAGAAGGTAGGCGCAGTAAGAGCTGGCAGCCAGCCTGCCTGCCCTTTTATCCTCCCCAGGCCACCAGCCTTTAGGGTGGCGCCACCCAGAGCTGTGCTAATTTCAATCAGTGAACTAATTTAGAACCACCCACCCTTAATCCCAGGACCACACTCCCTAGTCCATACAGGTTCAAAAATCCCCAGTTATGGGCCTGGATTTATCTCATGGCACAGCGCCTGCCTGCCAAGCCTGAGATCCTGAGTTTGAGTCTTGGTAGCCCACAAACAACAAATACGGAAATAAAAATTTAAAAAAAAAAACAACCCTCAAATCCTCTCCTATAAGCAAGCACTTGAAGCTTTGGGCGGACATCTAGATCCGAGCCGTAACAGCGACATGACAGCTCTGGATCTCTTTCATAGCCTCCGTGTTTCTCTCTCTCTTCCCTAGACACCTACATACGCAAATATTTATGTGTGTATAGCACATTGTTTAACAACAGGTATTGTTTATATATTTTCATTGAATCAGATATATTTGCTCTCAGACAAGATTTAAAGCAAGGACTATGTCTAATATTTCCTCTGTTAAAATCTTAGCCTCTATAAATGATGAATTCATTATATAGAAATTGGAAATACAAATGGAAAAGAAAAAAACCCAGCAATCCATACAGTAGGGCAAAGGTAGAATAATTCTCTGCAACTCTGTCCACCAGGTCCAGATCACTTTTGACCAAAAAAAAGAAAAATTACAGACATTCTTAAATGAGGGTCTCAGTGTTCTAAGTACGGTATATCAACATTTAATATATTACTAAATGCTCCCCTAATTTTATGTGGCCTTAAGTGATGATCCCTGAACACATTTCAGAGGACATTTGTTTTATTTATCTATTTATTTTTTCAGAGGACATTTTAGATTGTCCTTTTCTTTCCAGATTTAGTTTCCCTGATTCAAATCATCTTTTTTTTTCAAGTACTTTACATCATATTCAAATCCTATTGCCAGAGGGGAAAGAAAGCTCACCCCTGCACACCGTTGGGGGGTGGGGTGGGGAGGGCTCGAGTATCTGCAAATACCACCACTGCACCTGGTCTGTTAGTCATTTGTTTAACAGGGTTAACTGAGCACACATCATCCAAAGAAAATGATGATGTTTGTTTTGAAACAAATCATAACCTTAACCTTTCCACTCCAGAACAGTGTGCCCTCAAATAATATATCATAAAAGCTCATTTCATAAAACACACAATTCATTGTCTGTAGTGCAGACAAAACAAAAAAACAAAAAAACATACCTCAGACCAGTCTTCAAAAGGTTTCATAATCCCCTCACTGTCATAACTATACACTTGAAAGTCATGAGGTAAAAACATCCTGCAAAGATAAAAGTTAAAACATTGAATGGGAAAATTGCTCCCTAAACTTTGATTTTGGAAAAGATACTTACTAGATTTATTAGGAACAGGCAGGTTGGCAGCAAAGAGATTTTTTTCAGTGTAGAGCTTTCACCTCCTTGTGAAATTTCCCCAAGGGACCAAAGACTGTTGAGCCAAAGCTCACAGTGGAGGGCGGGGCTGCCTGATTCCCAGGCTGTCATAGTCTAAGCAGCAGGGCCCTGACATGAAGTCAGCCGCAGAGCCTGCTGGGACAGAACGTGGGTCTGAGACACGGGCCCGTGCACTTACAGCCAACTTGTATTTTAGAAAGTTACCAAGAACATGCAATGGAGAAAGAATGGTCCCTTCAAAAAATGATGTTTGGAAAACTGGAGGTCCCCATGTACCAGGGTGAAGGCGGACCTCTGCTCGCATCAGTGCAAAAATCAAATAAAATGGGTTAAAGACTTTAATGTAAGAACAGAAACTATAAAGGTACTAAGAAAGTGCACTGGAGGACATCCTGACTTTAGTTTGGGTGATGATTTTTTGGATCTTTTCTATTTGTTGTGATTTTACTGAGATTTTGCTTCATTGCTTTGAATTTTTTTGTATTTAGCAACTATGATTGAATTTCCATAGAGCGGGTACTTCTTTGACTAAGCATTTGTGATTATGTTCTCATTTTATTGTGCTAGCCATTGAGATTTTTTTATTTTGTTCTGCTATGTGACTGTTTTTACTTGAATGCGATTTGAAGAAAACACGTGAATTACTTGTAAGTTGCATAACATGATCAATTATACATTCATCAGTTATATTCTAATAATCCTATGTATATTCTGTATCTTTTTCTAATAATATAAAGAGACAAGACTTAAGAACTATAGTGTGGCTTTATTTTAATTCAGATCTTCTTCCTTCCATTTCTAATCTATTATACTTTACATATTTCAGCCTATATTAAAGTTTCACAAGTCAGCATTACGCGGCAATGCTGAGACACTTACAGTCTGTCTGAGCCTGGGTCACACAGCCTGTGCTTAGGGCCTTTCACTTGGTATTTGAAAGTAGCTGATGGAAGATACTCTTTGAAATTTCCCTATGTATTTATTGAGAAAAATGCAAGAAGTTTTTTTCCACAAGTAATTTTGAAAGAGACTTCAGTGTCTTCCTTCAGGCCAGTACCATTTATCTTATATATAAGGAAACATTTCCCAAAATTTATTATTACTTTTTTTTAAAAGTTTTTTTGAGACAGAGTTCACACAGCATGTAGTTCAGGCTGACACTGAACTCACTGTGTAGCCCAGGCTGGCCTCGAACTCACAGCAATCCTCCTGCTTCAGCCTCCCGAATTACAGGCATGCACCACTATGCCTGGTTTAAAAATTTGTGATGTATAAAAGGCTCACACATATGAATTCTAGAAATGATGCAGATGTATTTGTTATTTTCATACTGATTTGGATTTTATTTGCAGGCTTCTGTCTCTCATTTTTTGCAATCTATTCTTATCATTTTAAAACAAGGACCTTTTCAATTTTGATTTTTCTTTGCTGCTTGGCATGGTGTGCATTTCCCCCCAAAATTCGTTACCTCAAATGAGAATGAGACTGACTAATTACAGCTGTTACCTAAACCCTCAATACTCGTGACACAGTATGCATCCCTTTTGGTTTTTTTTTTTGTACCGGGAATTGAACTCAGGACCTTGTGCTTGCCGGGCAGGTGCTGTGCAGCTGAGCTATATCCCCAGCCCCAGCAGTATGTACCCTGATTTTCAAAATTGTCATGATTCATGCCAACAACCCGTTGTTATCCTTCAAATATAAATTGAATACAAGGGAATTTGAAACCAAGCCATATTTGTGTTTCCAGAAAGATAGAAAATTATCAGAATTCACCCTCTGTGAAACCTCAGCGATACCTCAGAATGAATCTGTTGTTTCCAAGCATTAGGAGGGTGGGAGTGCTGGGTATTTGCTATAGTGATGTATAAGATTTTTTTAAGACACAAAATAAGATAAAAATGAGTCACGAACACTTTAAAATGTGAGATAATTACTTTCTGGATAATTACAAGCAATATAGAGGCAAGGCAGTTTATAGAATAATGAAGGTCACTTACTTTTGCACTAGGTTCACAATATATGTTGTCTTTTCAATTTCAATTTTGTAGGACACCTGGAAGAAAAGTACATTTAAAAAGTAAAGAGAAAAGAAATGTTAGAAACTATCATTTTACATTAATACTTACATTACAAAACACATTACAACAATAAAGGGAAAAATTCAGAATTCAATGTTGACTTATTTCAATGTAATTTGATATTAAAATCTTGGCTTTTATAAAAAAAGAAAAATATAATTGGTGGTGGGATTTCTTATTTGCTAATTTTTAAATGTATCCAATCTGAGGCCACTGCAAACCTCATATTTAAAGTGGACAGAATATAAGTAAATTATTCAATGGAAAACTTATATATGCTAGAGAAATAATTAACACAATAGGTTCATAGTAAAAATGTGTTCATAGCTTGCAATATTAACCTATTTTATTAATGAGAGGATTGAAAAGTGAAACCTGGTGAAGGAAACATTTTTCTCATTAGGTTAATTTGCAGAGACCAGGTATCTTTTCATTACTGAGCACTGCAAGTCACAAGCACATAATGTACCTTCTTTTATTAAAGTCTTTTTATTTTCTCTCATCTCCTTTTCTTATTTTCAATGAGGTTTTGGTTGTCTTTATTTGCATCTAGATTTTTCTGTAGTGTAAATTAAATCTTTTGAATAATTTTATTGCCAGCCAAGACATTTTTTGCATTGAAAATTCACTGTTAATGTATTAATCCTAATTTTCCTTCTAGACTATTTTAGATTCTGTGTTGTATGTAATCATTTCATCTACTAATAAAGTTAGCCCTGCTTCTTTGCCTCTAGTCATCACGACTCGTTTGCTTCTGAGAAATCTCAGGAATACCAGAAACGCCTCTGATACTCCCCGGAATGAGGAGGATCAGCGTTAGGTATTTGCTCTCTTTCCGTGTTGCACTGGTTGAAACCTCCAAGGAAATGAAAAAATAGAAAAAAGTAACTGTGAGCCTCCGTTTTTTTGAGACAGGATCTCACTATGTAGTTCAGGCTGGTCTCGAACTATCCTCCTGCCTCAGCCTCCCAACTTTGTGTGTATTTTTAAAAGGCATGTTTGTCTTCTCTGCAAGCCACTTCTAATTGTTACTTTTAATTATGACAATATATTAGGGCTATAAATTTTTTTAAGGATACAAAATTTAAAGAAAAATAGATAAAATAGCATATCACCAGTGATGATGTTGAAAAAGAAAATATTATAAATATTTGCAAATAATACTAAGAAGCTATTCCTACCCCCTAGCTAACCAGCATCCTGAGTTGTACACTTCTCATTTTCGTGCATAGTTTTGCATTTATGCAAGCTATGACGTTTATTTAAACAAGGGTTTGTTTTGCATAAAGTTTGACTGGACATGTTATTCTTCCACGAGATATTTTGTCTGCTGCTTAAAACACTGTCCCGACCCAGGAAGACCTATAGCAGACAGTGCCATCGCCATCAACATCCGGGCAGTGCTGTCACTGATTTCTATGCAGCATAATGTGGTATTTTTGGTATGGACCATGCATTTATTCACCTCTCTTGCTATTGGACCTGTAGTTATCTGTTTTTATGATTATAAACAATGCTGCCAAAAATATCTGCATCTTAGACATGTTACCTTTTACTAAATACTAAGTGTTTTTGCAATTTCACTTGCAATTTAAAAACAACCTTGGGGCTGGGGAGATAGCTTGGTGGCACAAGTGCCTGCCTTGTGAGTTCAATCTTTGGAACAAAACAACACAACAAAACAAAAACTTCAAAGTGGTTGCGCCGATTCACATGTTGGCAAGCGGAATATAAGATTACTTTTCTATTTATAGCCTCTAATCACATTTTGTTTTCTTACATTTAATTTTTGCCAGCAATGGCTATGAAACAGTCTTCCACTCCACTGTTAAGTTCTGTACATTTCTCAAATATGTTTGATGCGTATCGCTCCCTCAGACTTGATACTTTGTTGTGATTTACACTCCATAAATTTAGCCTTAGCTCTTTTACTGATAGGCAAAAGTTCCTAATATATTCTGGATACTCTGTGTGTAGTAAGTAGGTTGGAAAATGTCAGTGTGAAGCGTTTTTCACTTTAGCGATGCTATTTACCTGTTTAAATCTAGATCTTCAATAACTTGCTTAAGAAATTTGTGCTCATCAGCCCTTGTCCAATTCTGCTTGCCAGGCAGGCACTTAAGCCGCTAAGCTAAATCCCCAGCCCTCTGTTCTAAAATTCTAAAAATATTTCCCAGATTTTCTTCCAGATCTCTATAGTGTTTCACTCTGGAATTCATAGTACCTGGATGAACTTGGGTGTGTGACTAACTTACAGGCCTGGCTGGCGGCGGGTGGGAAGGGCTCTCCAGGGAGGCAGGACAGTCAGTGAATATTCAGAGACGCCCAGGAGGGAACAGATTGGGAAGGCAGCCCGGCTGCACCATTTTTTCTAGGAAACGCTGTTGATCTTGGTTACCCCTCTCCCCTCGAAAGTTTTACTCTAGGAAACTGAGGTGCAAAGTTCAGCAACAATTAGCTTCTAGGGAACAGAATGCGATTTTTAAGTAGCCAACAAAATGTGTGACTCATTACTTCGGATTCCACGCTTCCGATTTTTACGGAGCGTATCTTCTCAGGAACTGTAATTTGCATGCCCGGTTTGTCCAAATCTGCAAGATGCAAAACGTGGTGTGAGAGATAGGTCCATCCCCGCACCCCTCAGGTCACCCCCCAGCTTCAGCGCCTTCCCCGGCGCTTTCCATTTGTCTTTCCCTCTAGTCGTCCAAGAGTTTTTAGGGAGGAACTGGCGCGTGGCTTTGGGAGCCGGCGGCAGCGTCAGATCATCAGACCCAGCTCCCGTGCAGACCCCTCTCGAGCGGGGCGGACATGGGGCTCCCGCCCACCACCGCCCCAGCTCCGCGGGCAGGGACTGAGTCCCATCCCGGGGCACCGGGGAGGCGTGTGTGGCATCTCCCATCTTTCCAGGGTCCCCCTCATCCAGCATGTGCTCGACTGGCATAAAGAGGGGACGTGGAGGCTCCGGGGACCCTGCCACTCGGAGGCAGAGGGCAGACAGCTACACTGTGGGGCTCCAAGGTGGGTTTCTCCACTTACTTACAATGCCTCAGAGGTCCGCACAGCCTTGCAAGCCCGCAGAGCAGGAGCAAGAGACACAGCATGGTGGCGCCCTGGGTCCCAGCCCGAGCAGTGGCAGTTGGCGCTGGAGGCAGTTGGAGGCGCGAGAGGACCCGGGGGCGCGCACCTGCCAGGGGCGGGTGGCAGAGAGGGATGCCCAGGTCTGCAGAGAGAGCGCTACTTAATTTGGACCTTGCTTGAGGATAAAGGAGGAAGGAAGGAAGGAAGGAAGGAAGGAAGGAAGGAAGGAAGGAAGGAAGGAAGGAAGGAAGGAAGGGAAAGAAAGACCTATGTCTATAGCAGCAAGACTGGTAACTCAGGATAACTAAATATCGCTTTCTAGCCATGAAGAGATGAACGGATAAAGGAAATGTGTCTATACACGATGAATTACTTCTCTGCTATAAAGATGGCAAGAAACATTTGAGACATTTGTATGAAAATGAATGCACCCGAGCTCACAACATTAAGCAAAATAAATCAGACACCCAAGCTTAAATATGGTATGATTGCTCATATATAAGAAACCCAAAGTGTAAAAAAATTAAACAGCAAAATAAAAGATATTAGGAAACAAGGCGATCACTTACCAGGTGTGGTGGTGATTGTTAATTCAAACAACTATGTGTGTGTGGGTGGGTGGTACTGGGGACTGAACCCAGAGCTGCCTCATTAGACTGCATCCCCAACCCTTTTTATTTTTCATGTAGAGACAGAGTTTTGCTAAGCAGCTAAATTGCCCAGGCTGGGTTCCCACTTGACAGTCTCCAACCTAAGCCTCTCAGAGTGCTGGGATTACAAGCCTGTATCACCACTCCCCACTCTAAGAAGGCTTTGAAAACATATTATTTAATTTAGACAATTTATCTGAAGCCATAGTCACTCTAAAAAACATGTATTTGCATTATTATGAGGAGGCAAATTAGGTATTTCAACCTTCATATCTGATACGCCGCCTATGTGGAGCCAGGCATTGCACCCCTATCTGTTGCATCTCTCTTAAAACAAGAAAAAAGAAAGAAATTTGAATTCTTTCAACAGAGAAAAAGTATCCTATAATAACTTTTCAAGAAGAGATGTCTAGACAGTGCCTCCTGAGAATCGGCCATGCTGGGACTGGGAGGGGCCCACCAAGAAGCCAACTAGCCAGCCTTTCTGGTAGCCGGGAAGCCATGCAGGGCCCAGGAAGACAGAAGTCAGCACTGCCCACCCGTGAGCCTACTAGTGCCCCGGCTGAGAATCACCACACCCCTCCTCCAACGCGGCCACCAAGCAACCAGTGGGCTCAGAGGACAGGCTGAGTTCATAGCAACTGAGGTACAAAGGCAACTGAATGCTCGCATTATTTGGTTGACTTTGCAGGCCTGGGGCCAGCTGTCTGAGCATCTCTAGGGAGAATAACAGTATGCAATACAGGAAATATGGGGGATTCCCTTCTGTCTTGTTTTTGAAATTCAGTATTGTTCTCACTGTTTTGTTTTAGTTCAATTAATTGTTTTGCTTTATTCAATGTTCTGTTTTGATTGGTTTTATTCTGCTTTGTTTGGTTTGACTTCGCTGTGTCTGATGGAATGGACAATTATTGTGAAGATAACGAGTTACACTATGGTAACCATTGTTGTTTTCCTATTATCCTGCTTCAAAGTTCTGTACAAATGTCAGTGCTTTGTTTTGCTTGGCTTTATTCTATTTTTTTTTGGTTTGTTTGTTTTATTATCTTTAAAGAAAAAGAAAGAAGAGCTGTGTAATTAGGGTGTTGCTGTTTTATATTTTTCAGTGGTTCTGGGATCCAAAATGCCAACCTCGATCAGCCAGTTCTTGCTAAGGGGTTTCCTGTGCTGTCCTCAGCTTACAACTGCCTGCTGCCTCCTCTGTCTTGTGGTGTCCCTGGTGACCCTCCTGCCTGGGGACAGGTGAACTCTGAGCACCTTCCTGGTTCATCCTGCAGATGACAGAGACTCATTTCCATTCTCAGGGGGGACAGTTTTTGCTTTACTGAATGACCTTCCTGTGCTGGGCTGTGAGGTCAAAGGACTTTTCTGTCAGAATATCTAATTGATGGTTTATTTAGTAGAATTTCGAAAATCAAGTAATACTTCCTGTGAAGCAAACCTGGTTGTAGTGTGGAGGCTATATTTTGTGTGTGTGTGTGTGTGTGTGTGTGTGTGTGTACCAGGGATCGAACTCAAGACCTCATGCTTGCCAGTCAGGCACTTATGCCACAGAGCTAAATCCCAGCCCATGGAGGCTATTTTAATATAGAGGAAATTTTCAAACTTCTATGTCTAATACTAAACATATTTTTGATGCTGTTCAAGGATAAAACTGAAAGACACAGCCTGGTCCCAGGGTTAGAAAGCTACAAACTTAATGCAAGAAAAGTGTAGCTCAGACAGGAAAAAATTCTCTGACTTTAAGTCCCAGAGTGTTATCACCGCAAGGACACCTCTGCCTGGTCTCAGACAATGATGGATTTTTCCTCTATATTGTACAATAGTAACCTTGTTAGTTGCTGTTTCTATAACAGTGAATTCTGCCTAGCAATTATGACAAAGACATGTAATTAGCTAGGGTATTATGCTATCTGCCTTCTGTACTTCCTTCTGGAAACATACATAAGTGATTGGAAAACTCCAGTCGGGGCTGATGACTTGGAACTGAGCTTCCCATCAACCCTCTAGTGTAATAAAGCTGCCTTCCAAAGTTCCTCTGGTTCCGTGCCTCCATTTGGTCTGATTCTCAATTCTGCATCAGTAGGACACATGGAAATTTCTAGCAAAAAAAGAAAGAAAAGAAAATTGTCTGGTTACATCTGAAACACTGAGTTAGGATTTTGTAGCGTATTTCTGTTGGATTCTATTTAGTTATACATTTAAAAGGCTCCCTTTACAAGGATGTGAATCTAGTGAGGTTTCTAACCTTCCTTTCTTCCTTGTGGATTGCCAGTATTTCTCCATATCAGTCATTTTTTCTGCCCCCCTTTTTTAGCAGAAGTGAGTTAACATGACTGGTAAAAGTGAAACACAAACTGTTTAGGTTAACTTTGAACAGGTGCACATCCATCCCCAGCCTTTTGACTTCGGACTGAAAATTCTTTTGTGGATTAATCTCCTTAGAATGTTTTTGCATAATCCAACATCCCCTAACATTCCGTTGTGATTTCTGAAGAATCTATGGAGAATGTGAAAACCATTGAAAGACACCTGTTAGTGTGTAAATCTTTCCAGTCTTTAGTAACAAACTGGCAGGCGTAGGTGCTTGGGATGACTGGGGCTGCATTACGAATGGCAGGTGCGGAACGTCCAGAGCACAGGTGGGCCCTCTGTGCCCGAGGCAGCCACCTGCTAGACTTTCTCAAAAAGCAGTTAACTGCACGGTGTAGTTGTGCACAGAGAGGCACCCAGCTTTTTCCTGTTGGAGGCTTTGGTGCTTTCTGGTTAGCTCCTTAGCACGAGTCCCTGGGGGTGCAATTCTGCATATATGCACTCATGTGCACAGACGTGGATGGACACAAGCACACCACGTGCTACTGCTGGTGTGAGATTCATTTCCAAAAGGATCATACCTGATTACACTTCCTCCCGGAAGTTTATAGGAAAGCATCCATTTTTAACGTTCCCTTTTCAACCCAGAGCTCATTCATAACAATTTAAGGAGACAGGAAACTTGCTTGGTTAGCTAGAAGAGATATTATTATAATGTTTTAGTTGCCACTTGTTTTAAAATGAAGTTTTCCCTTTAAACTCTCTCTGTGACTTGATGACATATCGTGTTGATTTTTCTCATCTTTTTCCTTATTTCTGATTGCTTTGCATTCACTCTTTATCATTAAGGATATGAGCTTTGTCTATCATTGAGAGACAAATAATCAAGCGGCAAGTGGGGATGAATATAGAACAGGAGTTTTTCCTGTAGCACTTGGGTTAGTGGCTCTTTCTGGTTTCTTGGAGGAGATGGATACCTATTTAGAATATTAGTCCCTGGTGCTAAACCACAGGAAATGTGTGGGTATATTTGTTTTATCTTTTGTCTTGAGACTTGCTTGATTCCCCCACAGTTGCAAGGTATCTGGTCTTCTGCACTGGCTCCTCAAGGACCTAGCCCTTGCTGCTTGCCTATAATATTTTTTATCTACCTTAGTTCCCTATAACAATATTAATTCTTTGTCTATCATTGACAGCAAAACCTTAAAACTATTTTTCTTCTTAGCATTCAGCAGAATTAAAAATATAAACACATTTTTATAAGATCTAAGGGGAACATAAGTCAAGTTTTGGCAGTTGTTTTCTCCAGGTCTCTATGCTTACTTATTGTGTGCATCAAAATGCTTAGAGGCTCAAGTTCAAAATAGTTGCTTGCATATTCTTGGAATTTCTTGGGAAAAGCATAAGGTAGAGATAACATCAGATCTTTCTGGCTGGTATACACCAAGTACCTCCTCTGCTTGACAGTATTAATAACTTTTATGAGTGTTACTCAGATGTTCTTTCTCCCCTTTCAGGGTCTGAATTAAAATATGTTGTGCTTTCCTTATGAGTTAAACCTAAATCCTATTTTAGGGTAGAAGAAGGATGCAGAGGGAGAGATTTATGGTAAAATTTTTGTTTTTAAATTCATCTTCCTGGCTGTGCTTGGGAGTACTTTGAACTTGTACCTTTTACATTTTTACTTTTTATATTTGCTAAAATTACTATTAGAAATATTTTGTTAGTATGATATTAACAAAGTACTCACTACCAAGATATGTCCTACAGGTGCAACTTTTTATTTTTTTAATTTTCCATCTAAATCTGCAGAAGTGGCATATAGATTGCTCTTAGGAGGAGATTAGCTCTCTCACGACTCCACAGCCAGAGCACAGTATTTGGTGCACACTCAGATATCCTGTACCATATATTGTATGGAATAAGGATGGGGGGCCAGGAAAGAGACAGGAAGGGAGGGAAGGAGAAAATAAAGTAAAGAAAAGGGAGGAAGGCTGGGGATTTAGCTCAGTGGCTTAAGTGCCTGCCTGGCAAGCATGGGGTCATGAGTTCGATCCCCGATACCAATAAATAAATAAATAAATAAATAAATAAATAAATAAATAAAATAAAAAAGGGAGGAGAGAGGTGGGAAGGCCTTGTATCAAAATAAAAAATTTAAACGGCGTTGGTTCAGTGGTAGGAGGCCACTGGGTTCTGTCCCCTGTACTGGAAAAAGAGAAAAGAAAGCGGCAAAGTACCATAGTCTTACAGCATAGCCCTTGGCATTCTAGGTGAAGAATATGGTGGCACAGCCACAATCCCAGCACCCTTTGAGCCTGCAGCAGGGGGACAAGATGTCAGAGACCCCTGCAAGACCCCATGACTGCTGCCTTTCAGCAAGAGGTGCGAGATTAACACCTGGCAGAAATGATTCTGCATCTATTTGGTACCAGCCAGGAGGGAGGAATGGACAGAGTGCTACCTCCCGGGAATTATGGGGATATAGTGTTTCCTGGTGACCAGGGCTAGGTAGCAAGGGGGACCTGCAAGGAACTGTTCAATGACGGCTTTCAGAGCTGGAAAAGGATAAGGTCCAGCTAAACAGGAACAAGCTGAACAGATCCCAGAGTCAGTTTTGAGTGTCATCTGGTTGACCTTGGAGCGAAACCTTGTATATGCTCTGTGCATCAGCTCTCCTGGGCATTGTCTTCTCTTTGTTTTAAAGCTTTATTAGTGTGCAGTTGATATAGGGGAAAGAAACTCCCAATGTTGAGCTGGGGATTTATTTCAGTGGCATAAGTGCCTGCCTCGCAAGTGCTAGGTCATGAGTTCGATCCCTGGTACAAAAAAAAAAAAGAAATTCCTAATGTACTAGATGTCTGGTAGGGGTTTGTGTTCTCTAAAATTGAAGAATGAATTATAGGAGCAACGGAGGTTAAGAGCAGAATATATTTATTGAGAGAAAGAAAGATTTTGTCTGAGAGAGAGAGAGAGAGAGAGAGAGAGAGAGAGAGAGAGAGAGAGAGAGTCTGAAGGGGTCCCAAGTGGGTTGCCAAAGACTCTGCCTTTTCCAGGGACTTTTATAGAGTAAACCCATTAGGTGAGGCAGGTCCAAGGTAGGGGAAAATGGGAACTTACAAGGCAGGTGGGCATGAGGTGGGACAGAACTATGGTCAACCAATAAGATTATAAGTGTAATTGCTCAGGTTAAATGGATTAAATTGGGATCAGATGGGGAAGTGAGTCACCTAGCGAGCAGGCATGAATACAAAACAGGTCTTTGCCTGCAGAGCTTGGGTTAGTGGCTCCTTCTGGCTTCCTTGGGGTGATAGAGACCCATGCAGAATACCAATCCCTGATGTTTATACTTAGAATGTGAGTACTTTTGTTTGATCCGTTGTCTGAGGTCTGGCCCACAGTGGGAAGAGTTCGTTTCCCCCACAGTTACGAGGCCTCTGGTCTTCTGCTCTGGTTTCTTGCAGGGCCCGGTCCTAGCTGACTGCCTAGAACACTTCAGTCTAACTCATCCTTCTGTGACACAGTTACGGTGCATAGTGATTCCTTTCCTGGCCGGCAGCTGATACAGGTACAGGACACGTCTTAGGTTTCTTTCATTCCCTTTAGTCCCTTCCCTCCCTCTCCCATATCTCCCAGTCCTCCTTCCATTTACAAAAGATGGATTCTCCCGATCCACTGCCCTCTGCACTGCAGGCTCTGCTCTGAATTGGAGCCCTTGGGGCTATGTCTGTGTCACCTAGCCCAGGGCCCGGCCAGCCCGCAGGGGCCCTGTTCTCAGCCTGCTACACTTCTTGCTGTTTGCACACGTGGTCTGCTGGCTTTCCTGGCCCCTCACTGACCTGGCCTCAGGTTTTTCTGAGGCCATGGATTTCTCGTTGCCACCCTGGCTGGGGTCTGCTGGGTTTTTACTTTGTTTGATTTTTAGTTTGATTGTTTTGTTTTCCCAGCTGGTGGAACTCAGGGTCTGAGGCAAGCTAGACAGAAGCCCCCAAGGCATCGAGTTGGTACCTTAGATAATTCCTAAAGTGATAATAAAGAGGTAATTCCTACATGCGAGCCTCTGAGAGGCCATTTAGGAATACAGGACTGTGGACAGTTTATAAATGCTGCCGTGGTGGCTTGGGGTCAGCGTTCCGAGTTGCACCTTGGATATTTGGTTTTGGGGCGCTCTTCCCTGGCCCTCCCCTTAGCCCCATGCCCAAGACCACCCTGTGTGGCAGCACCTGCCATCACACAGCTGGCAAATGCTTTGGCCAAAGTTCTGCCCTGAGCCACGGGGCCCCATTTTGCTTCCGACCCTGCTCATCCATGTCAAGGTCTTAGTTCATTCACCATCACTGGGGCCATAGCTCTGTCCTGAATTCACCCATCCCTACCCCCATTTCTCCACCACTGTGGGCCCTCTTTCCGGTTCCTTTACCCCACCCCACCCTATGCCCAAGTCTTCCCTACCTGGCTCTTCCCACCTTGCCTTTAGCTCCTTTCCTGTGCACCAGGCTTCCTCTAAGCGTGGACTGTGCTCACGGTTTGCAGCTCTTGCCCTGCCTAGGACATGCTCAACTGACTGGTCCGAAGCCCCGGTCCAAAACCATGGTTAGATCCCACAGCTCCAAAACCTGGTGTGCCCGGGCCCCAGTGTGCCCTGAGCAGAGTGACCTCTTCTCTGGCTGTCTCCAGGTCCCAGGCCCCAGCCCCAGTGCCCAGACACACTGCCAAAGCAGCCTTGAGTTTACCCCTGGCTTCATGCCATGCCCTTAGCACATGACCTTATCCATTGGTTCCTGGCTCACCACATGCAGGCACTTGAATATCTTGGCCCACCCCAGGTAATCCATGCTTAAATGCCTGATCCAAGGGCCCCACCCCATCAGTCATATCCCTGCCCATGCCCATGCCCACCATGCCCTGTGCTGCCCACCCCTGCCCAGTCTATACCCACTCCACTGCCAGTACTCTTTCCCTAGCCACCAGTCCCTAGCTTGGAAGCCTTGGAAACCCTGTTATTCCCTGAAGGCGCTGAACAGAGAGGCTCCATGCTTTGTCCAGATGCCTGGCTGGATGCAGCAGGTCTTACTGAGGCTTCTGGCCCCACTTCCGCACCACTGCAGGATGGCTCCGTGATGAGTGCGGGGCACCCTGGCCCAGCCCTGCTTAACCAATGCCCCTGATTCCATTGCATCTGTGAGCCCAGAAGCCTATGTCCTTTGTGCCCTTGGCCTTAGCACCCCATGCTCCCAGAGCCCCTGCTGTCCCTACCTGCTGATTCACCGTGGCCTTCATTTCTAGCCCTGCCCCCTGACCTAGGCCACCAGGTCCCAGTTAGCTGCACCCTTGACACCCCCAGCCAGAGTCCTCTCTTGGTCTGACGTTTTCTTGCCACCCTTGCCCAGCACTGACACCCGTGCCCTTGTCCCATCAGCCCCTGTGTCCAATCCGAGCACCTCATGCCCGTGGAACCCATCCCTCCCCAGCTCCCATAGCCAGGTGCGCCCCCACTTTGTCCTCACCCCGTCTTCCACAGACAAATGTAGTTAAGTCCTAATCCTCACTGACACAGAAGAACAATTTGCCCTTCGTAGTTTTCCTGGATGACTTCGCCAGCGCCACTGCCCTCATGCCCCTCATCTGTGCTCCCAAGCTCTCTGGTGCCCTTGCTTTAGGTGTGACCAGAGCTGTATAAACCAGACCTCTTAGTGTGTTCCTAGCTTTCTCATTTCCATTTCATTTGTTGGTTTTACAGTCCAAGCTCGCAGCCTGACTGAGTTCCTGCCAGCTCGCAGATTTCCACTGGCCTCGGCCTCCACTCCCTTCTGCCTTTTGGCTCAAGTGTCTCCTTACTAGCATGGCCCTGTCCGGTCTCTATCCAGTCCTCTGTTCCTAGTCCCTTGATCCTGTGCCACCTGCACCCTGTGTATACCCCTGGCTTTGTGCTGTGTCCCCCACGCCTGCCTCAGCCGCCTGATGCGACTGCGTCCTCCCTCACCCAGTGCATGTCTTGGGCTGAGCACTGCACAGTGAAGATTCTGGCATGAGCCCTCCCGTCTGCCGCACTCCTGGTTCCCAGGTACTGTACCCCACCTGCTGTGGTCCAGGGCAGATCCCGAAAGCTCACAGACCCCCAGTCCCACCCAGCATCTACGCATCTGGCTGTAGCTCTGGCTTTCTGTCCTGGCATTGAATGCTTTCCATTGTTCACCTCCTGACTTCAGGCCTGTTGTGAAATGTCCTGGCCCGACTTATCTGTGCTTCATGGGTTTCCTGAGTCACTGAGCCCCATAGAGGTCCAGCCCTTTGTGCCCTGAGCCCTTATATCCTAAACCTTAGACCCGTGGCCTGCCCATCTACCCTGCCATGTGGTCCTCTAACGAGACCTCGGTTACGCGCGGACTCGCTGGCCCAGTCCACAGTGTACTCTGCAGCATCCCCGCTTTGCCACCTTTTACAAGCCCACATCCCTTCCAGCTGCCTGACTTCCCCGTGTCCATGGCGGCCCTTGCCCTAACAGGGTCTCCAAACACCTAGCTTTACGCTGGGGTCTCTTGTGTCCTCCTCACTTGCTTATCTCGTTCACATAGCAGTCAAACCGAAGTATTTATCCTGCTGGCTAACACCTCCAGCTTCAGTCCCCCAGCTCCGCAGTACCTGCTCTCAACGACCTCGCCCCAGGCCCCTGCGCCCCGAGCCCTTCCAGCGCCTGCCTTACACACGTCACTTTAGCCACCCGACCTCCGCTTTGCCTCAGCCCCTAACATTGCCCTCCAGTGAGGTCCAGTGAAGACGCTCGACTTAAACCATCGGTGCTTAATGGCTTCCTGAAATCCATTCCCCTGCTGCAGCACTGCTGGTCCCCCTGTCTTTACACAGCGGGCTTGTGCCTTGGCCTTACCAAGGCCAAGACTTAACGTCCCGTTTTCCTGACCCATTCTTATTATGTGGCCACAGTTCAGGGCCGTTTGGACCCGAGCCTCTTGGTACCCAGCCACTGTGTGCTCTGTGCCTATGGCCTTACCCATATATTCACGCCCGGCTTTCAGTCTCCTGGCGCCAGCTCACAGCACTTAATCTCCAGGCCTCACGTACCTGAATTACCGAGGTGCAGTTAGTCACTTTGGTTCTCACCAAGACGAAGTGCAGGTCCTACTCATCCTCTACCCGCAAACCCGCCCCTCTTCCCTGCCGGAAGCTTCCCTGATGAAGCTTATGCCCGTAACTTACACCTGCTTTAAGCTGTGGTCTTTTCTTCTCTCCTGACTACAGGTCTGGTCAAATGCAGTTCTCCTTGCCAGCATGACCTGATCCACATCCTGCTGTCCCCACCTTCCCCCGATCTCAAGATCCACGCTTAGCTGCTCGACCAAATCCCTTTCCCTTAGTTTGAGGCACCCATGGGCTTCTCACCCCTGCAGAGGCTGCATGGGTGCCCCAGCCCTTGCTTTTCTTTTATTCTCTTTTCCTTTTTTCTTTTTCCCTTTAAATAACTTTTTATTGGTTCATTTTAGACAGGTCTCTTCTGGTTTCAGATGAATTTTAGGATTGTTTTCTATAACTCTGTGAGATATGCTATTGGTATTTTGATTGGAATTGCATTAAATCTATAAAACCAATTTTGGGAGTATGGCCATTTTCACTGCATTGGTTCTAACTACCCAAGAGCAAAGGACATCTTTCCATTTCCTGATACCCTCTTTGATCTCCTTTTTTAAGAGTATTATAGTTTTCTACATAAAGGTCTTTTATTTCCTTCATGAGATTCATTCCTTGGTATTTCATTTTTTTGGATGTTATTGGGAAAGGTGTTGTTTCCCTAATTTCTCTGTCAATGAGTTTGGCTTTTTGTGTACAGGAAGGCTATTGATTTTTAAGTGCTGACTTTGTATCCAGCTATGCTGTTGAATTTGCTTATTAAATCTAGAAGTCTTTGGATAGAGTTTTGGGGATCTTCTAGGCAGAGAGTAATATCATCCTCAAATATCACTAATTTAACTTCTTCCCTTCCTGTCCTCATTCCTTTCATTTCTTTCTCTTGTCTAATTGCTCTGGCTAAAGTTTGCAGAACTATTTTGACTAGCATTGGAGACAGAGGACATCCTTGTCTTATTCCTGATTTTGGAGTGAAAGCTTTCAGTTTTTGCCCATTTTGTATGACGTTGGCCATTGAGAGGGCCCAGTCTTGCGCCTCCTGACTCAAGCTGCCTTCCTCAGCCCTCTAGCTGTACCCAGCAGAGATTAACCAGGGAGCTTGCAGCTTGGCCCTGCCTCTTGGTCTCACTCACCGGATATGACACTCCTAGGTTTGCTCACTGTGTAACCACCACCTGCTCTTATTTTACCCTTGGCCTTTGCAGTCTTAAATTCCTGGCCTCAGCACCCTCATTCCTGGTGCTGCACCTGTCTCCTTAGCCCCTGTAGTAGGCATGGACTCTGCATACTGCAGTTTACATTTGCCTTTCCTACCAGCTTCATTTAGCAGTTTGGCCATGTTGGTGTTAGCAATATGGGAACTTTGTCCTTTCAAAGCCTTAGACCATAGGGTCATCATGCTTCAAGACAGAGTTTTCCTCCCACTTAGTCCACCGGACTCACATTTTTTTTTTTTTTTGAGGATTCTTCTCTTGGATGTCTACCGTGACACATGTGAGTGATCTTTCCTCTGTGAGTGGGCGACACCACAAACCCACTGGTAGGTGGACGTAAAAAAGAATACGGAGAGTTTCATTCCTCTTTTTAAAAAGTCTATTTGTTTTACCAGAGGTAAAAACATATTTATTCTGTATGCCTTTTGGTTTCTAGGATAATTAGTTCTCTTTCATCTCTTTGTTCTTTTTTTTCTTTTTTTGAGGGGGGTACAGGGAATCAAACTCAGAACCTTGTACATACCTTTTGTACACACGAAGTAAATTAACAATTTATAATTAAATAAGTTTGGACACACTCCCAGGAAGAGTACTTAAATGGCATCTAAAGACTTTCCCACCCAACATGGTTAATCCCAGGGGCTACCAGAGCTCCAGCAGCTGACCAGTGGCCAAAAGCTCTACAAAGAAGACCAAGAAAGACTATTTTCTTGCACAATGCAAAAGCCTTTGGGAAGCCAGCATCATATGCACCTTCAGTCTTGTATGATGGCCACGCCTTTTGCTTCAATGCTGTGCATTTGATTCACAGGAACTTTACTTGCCAAAGCAGTAGAATTTCGGAGGTACCTGTGAAGGTTCACGGGGATTACTGGATAGAATTTCGATCTGGAGCTCACAGGGAAAACAGACCCGCCTGTGTGCCCTCCTAGTGCAGGATATTCCAGGATTCTTTATTTTCCCATCTGCTCCCTTACAAGTGATCTTGAACATACGTACAGCTGAAGCAGCTGTATGGCTTACATGCTGTTCCCCTCGGTTCCACGTTTGCCTTTCAATGAGCCCTTTCGCTCTCAGATGCACGGTGATGGAGGAGTTGGTGGCATGGCTGGAAATTTAAAGCCTTTATAGATCTTGTCCTGGGATAACCTGGAACTGCACAGCTTAGCTTCTGTAGCATTTCTTCTGGTCAGGCACTGGCTAAGAACTCTGCAAACATTACCATAATTAGCATCACCAGCCTGGTATGCAGTAGGTGCTACTAATGCTGGGCGCTATTAAAATTAGGTACTGTGAACAGGTAAGGGAAAGGAGGCACAGGAACCCTTTCTCAAGGTCACATAGCAAGGACAGCAGATCTCTGACCCAGTTGGGGCAGTTCTAGATTTAGAAAGGTTAAGGCCTGTGGTAGAAGGCACTCAGCCTTTGGAACCACAGCCCGAGCCCAAGCTTGCCTATCTAGCACATGGTTCTGGGCAAGTCAGGGGAACTTTTGTCTCCACCTGTGAAATGGGAATGACCCTCTGGAAAGGTTGGTGGTGGTGCGTGTAAGACCAGGGATAGCACTAACATCTCTGATGGCCCCTGGTTTTCTTCACACATAGAGACACACACAGCCTCATTACGGGGCCAAATTAGACTCATCGTTATTCATAACGTGCCTGGGCAGTTGACATGCTCTGCAGCATTTTCCTGCACAAAATACACCGAGGTGGTATGCAGACATCAGTGAGTGTACCGTGCTAGGGGGTCAGGGGGGCAGGACTCAGGGCCCAGCCTGGGACTCGGCTGGGGAGCAGCTGGAAGACTGGATGCAGGGCTAGGGTAAAGGGTTTGGAGAACCAGTGTGGAGCATGCAGGATTCAAGAAGGGTGATGCAGGAGGGTAAGAATCATGGGGTGATGGGGCCGGGCAGGGGTGGAGGGAGGAAGGACCAGGCCTGCGCCAGCACGAAGGCTTTATGTCTGGGGCAGCTGGGAGGCTCTTTCGAGGTCAGACTCTGTGTTTGTGTGGCAAGGAGCAGTAAGGAGGCTGCTGCATCAGGACCCTCGTCTTCCAGGCAGGGCGAGGACAGATACATGAGTCCAAACTGAGACACTGGGTGCCTCTGTGACTGGAAATGATGAGATAAAGAAGCCTGAGGGGGAGGATCAGTGCTGAACCATGCAGTAGCTGCTGACCAAAAGGAAAGAGTTAAATTTAAATTAAGCTAGCCAGATCTTGGAAACAGCCTAAACGCCCATCAGCTGAGGAACGGATAAAAAAGATGTGGTAACAAAATACAATGAAGTATTACTCAGCTATGAAGAATGATCACATTGAGATTTTTATAGGTAGATGGGTAAAACTTGAGACCATACTCATAAGTGAAATAAGTCAAATTCACATGTGTACATACCATATTGTCTCCCTAGTGTACGAAATGGTAAGAGTACATAAGATACAAAATCCTCAATAAATACTGTGAAAGGGTAAGAATCTGCTCAGTGGGGAAAATAATATCTCAGGGAAAGGGAGAAAAAAAAAGGAAGTTTTGGAAAAGAAACAATATCTAAATTTGTATAAACACACTTAAGATAGCTAAGATGATTGTGCTACAAATTCTATTAGTTCTTGGGACAAAACAGTTAACATTCATAGCATTGGATCAATTTTGCATGTTTGTGTCTGCTAATCTGAGGAGCTCTTTTGTAAAATAATGTTAGTTATGTTCCTACTGCCTTCTTTTGAAGGCCTGTATCGTCATTGTTTTGGGCTCTTTGCTATTGTTGTTTGTTTTTCTAGTAATTTGTTTTGTTTTGTTTTTCACTGTAATGCAGAAAGGATCGATGTACATGTAGAGGCTTATACATGCCTAGAACTTCTCCTAAACAGTTTATGAGAATCGACTGTATTATGTGTGATGAAATGAACAGTTACATTGAAGAAAAAAGACATTGTGGTATCCACTGCTGATTCTGTATCATCATGCTGTGAAATCTTGTAATGCTTTTATTCTTTGTTTAGAGTGGTTTTAGTCTATTTTGTATTATTTAATTTCAACATACAGGACGGTATGGACAGCTATTTTGAAGAGAACAAGAGACATTACGGTAGCCATTGTTGATTTTCCTACTGTCTTGTTTTGAAGGCCTGTAATGCCTACATTACTCTGTTCAGCGCAGTTTTATATTATTTTGTCTTGTATGAATTCATTGCATGTGAAGATATAGACAACTATTTAGAAGAAAACAAGAGACATTATGGTTACCACTGTGGATCCCCTGTTGTCTTGCTTTGAAATCTGTGTCACATTGTTTTCTTCTGATCCGCTTTGTTCTGTTTGGTTTTACCCTCTTAAAAAAAGAAAAATAAATATAAATAAAATGTAGAGTCTCGCTAGCACGGTGCAGGTGCTACAGGTCTGCACTGGCACTGGCTGGGGAGCCAGGGCGAAAGGGCGCATGGGAGCTGCTCACTGCTGTAGACAGCTGCCTTTCCTGCAGGCTCCCAGACAGTGCTAGCCTGGCTGGCAAGGCACCTGGAGACCACGGCAAGGCCCAAGAGTAGAGGGAAAGCATCTGTCCATTCTGATGCAAGGCCTGCTTCCAACAAGTACCCACTCTGCCTTCTCAAGAACCCAAAGAGCAGGGCCTTGTTTCTATGGAGACGGCCCCCTGACTGCACCCCCCAGCGCCTCTTCCACTCCTCGCTGGGGCTTTGGAAGGTGACTGGAGTGTGGGGCTTACAGCTGCCTGGCTGTGGGGAGGTGAGATCTGGCGGGAAGAGATGGTGGCTGGGACATGGCCTGGGAAGGTTTATTTCCCTCCCTGGGTCTCCTCCATTTCCTGCTTCCTGTCCCCCATGCTAGGAGCAGCTTCTCCACCGCGGCCCTCGGCCATGCTGCCCTGCCTGGGAGCCAGAGGGCTATGGGCTGAAACCTCTACCAGCTGAGCCAGAATAAACCTCGGTTCCTTTGAGTTGCTGTGGTTGGGTATGGTGACCCAGTGGCCAGCAAGTGACTAAGACACACAGTCACAGTCATCTTAGCTTTATTGATTAAGGGATCCTGTTCTCTGCTGAGATGCTTCTAAAGGAACTGCAGATTTTCCCATAGAACTATAAATTTTCAAAGAGAAATCACCGCAAGATCACCTCATGGTGTCCCTCAGGGCTCTGGCCAATCTAATCCAGTCCCACCTTCCCCTCCAGCCTTGGCTTACTCCTGTCGTGTTTCCACCTGACATCAGTCATCACTGCAGTGAAACCCAGGGAATTAACACATACTATTGCCTGCCTCTAAAATTTGCAAACTAGACTAACTTCACTTAGAGGAAATCTGTGTTTGGGGCAACCCCTTCAGATCAAAGCACTGGTTCTAGGAGATGGGAGTGTCCCATTTGGTCACCGAGGCTCTGCTGGATGACCAGGCTCCGAGGACTGGGGTTTGCCACAGGCTAAATCTTCGAGAGGAGGGTTGAGTTCTTGACTTCGGCCTCCAGCCAATCAATGAGGATCTGGTTCACCTCAGCGGGCCTGGAAGGGGACACAGTGGGGTTTACACTGAGGCCGCCCAAGGGCCACAAGCCAAAGCTGACAGCATGAAGCCTGCAAAGCTTCCCTTCGAGAACAGTAAGTGGGGAGTCCCGACCCCACCCAGGGACCTCCGATCTCCTTACTTCTCCATCTGCATCCAATGTCCACAGTTCTTGATATGGCCCCTTTTCAGGTGGGGAATCTGAAAGAAAAGCCCATCCAGGTAAGCAGCAAAGTGCAAGTGGCTTTGGTTTCAGGTCAGTGTGACAATGACGGTGAGGGACCCCTTCTCTCTATGCTCCACAGGCCACCCCCAGTGAGCCCTGTGGCATCATTTAGGAAAGGAGAGAGGGGTGAAGGAGGGACCAGGCCAGCACAGGACAAGGCAGCAGCAGTCAGGGGACAGTGAGTCAATAACCAGGCCTTCAGCTGACTGTCCCATTCTCTGCTGCTGTCTCCCACTGGATACCCATGACCTCTCCCAGGACACACTCATGACCTCGGACAGGGCTGTTCCCTCACCCAGTCCTCCATGTGCTTGGTCATCTCAGGAGTGAGTACGCGATCCTTCTCTGCTGTCACCATGAGGGCTGGAATCAGGATCTGGTGGGGAACAGGACACAGGAGCAGTGGGGCTCCACACCGATGCCCTCCACCCCACCAAACACGAGTAGCCCATGTGTGTGGATGCGGGTGGGTGTGCATGTGTGTGCTGGTTTCCACCATCACCATCGGAGGAATACCCGCCTCCCGCTGCAGTCCAGGCTGTGTTTCTGCCAAGCTGAGCAGAAGGGAGTCACCCTTGTTCCTGGACATCTCCAGGTTTCGGGTTAAGGTACACACAACCAGCATCACATGGATGCGTCAGGGTGTGGGCTCTGGGTGCTCTGTGGCTGGCGCTCCTGATTCTGCAGCACCAGTAGGAGGACACAGGCCAACATTCCTTTTGTCTCCTTACACGAAGTGACCAGAGCTCCAGAGAGCAAAAGGGGCAGCCACAGTGGTTAGCAAAGTGACACTGAAGCCAGAGGAGATGACATCACGTGACCAGCTGGCTGACTGACAGGCACCTGGATGCCAAGGAAGCCCCTGCTCTCTCTCCGTTCTCTTGCTACCATTTCTGTCTCGTCCAAGATGCCTCACAGGACCTGGCTAGGGAACTCGCCCCATTTTTCAGTTACAGTGTGGGGTGATAGGCTTCTCTCCACACCCTCCTCCGGAGTCAAGGGAAGTTCCAAGGGGACCTTGTGCCTGAGATTGATCGCAAGTCACTGCTGAGGGGCTCTGTAAATTCTAGAATGTTCCAAGCCACAGTGTAAAGTGGCAGAGGTGCCTTAGAGGAGGTGGGAAAGGAGCAAGCAAGAGTTGGCAGGTGGCAGTGGAGGAGGGCCACCTTCCCAGGGCCTTTGTTTCTCTCCATGCTTGAGAGATCTGGTCTGTGGGGCCACATCTGGGTAACTTTTGTCAGTCACAGATTATAATGGTGACAATGACGAAAATCAGGGGAGCGAATACCCTGTGTAAAGTACCTGTTGTTAACCTCACATACGACCCAGTTCCTCATCGAGGGAGGTACTGTTCTTGCCATTTCCTTTTTGCAGAGTAGGTAGCAGAGCATAGTGGGGTCTGGTGCCTTCCCCAATGTCGCAGGCCTAACCTGCTTCCCAGTCTGCTTTAAACCATGGTGTCTCGTACTCTGGTGACCAGGACCCACTCCAGGAGGTCATCGCTGCCTGCATCACTGGCTGTGGTTTCCCCGAGGTTGGGCTCGTGGCCTGGCTCATTGCTGGGCTGTTCACTGACGGGACAGGAGCCCACAGGTTACCAGGCTCCCAGGGAGCTGCCTAAGGCCTGCTACTTGCAATACTGCTTTGTAATTATTGTTGTTATTATTACTTTTTGGTACCAGGAATCGAACTCAAGACCTTGTGCTTGCCAGGCAGGCACTTATGCTGCTGAACTAAATCCTCTGCCCTGCTTTGTAATGTTGTGAATGTAAAATTATTCCCTCTGCTTGACCCAGGGATTAGAAACCTACCTTCTGCCTATCAAATGAGGAAACAGACTCAGGCACACCCAGGTGACAAAACCAGAGGCCAAAGGCAGGCCTGACACCGTTCCATGCTCCTGTGGTCAGGTCCCGTCATCCCTGTTGCTCTGGGAGACACCCTGGCCCATCTGCTGCCTCTGTCAGTTACCTGGACATCACCCTGCTGTCACCAGTGCCACTGTATCATCCCAGGGGACACGTGGCACGGAGAAGTGACCTCAGAGGAGGCCCCTGAGAGGAGTCCTGTCCCAGACTGTGGAGGGAAAGGATGCAGGGCACGGCCCAGCTCTGACCCAGGGTCCTATCCCAAGTGCATCCACGGCTGGCGGGGGAGGGGAGGCAGGTGCAGCACTCACCTTCCGTCCTGTACCTCTGAGGCCCCACTTCCAGTTCCGTTCCATGTTGCGATACCAGTTCAGGGGGCCTCTAGGGGCGGTCAGAGCACACACAGGTAAGCTGTGACTGCTGCAGCCCCCATGGGGACCCCAGGCCAGAACTGGCCCCCCTGGGGAGCAGCTGTCTGCAGGCTCTGAGAGTCCCGGCCCCAGCCAAGGGCAGTGACAGAGGACTCCAGCAGAGGGCAGCCCAAGAGGCCAGGGGAATGTCCTCCCAGGGATGTGTGGGGCTGCTGGGGTGTGGGTTAGCTCTGTGCACCTGGGGGTCACTCCCCGGCTCCCCAGAACCCTCCGCAGAGGAGCATCGCCAGGCCAAGCAAAGGCCCCATGCTGACTGCAGTGCTACTCCTATGGATTTCTGTGTTTTTCTGAAGATGGAATCATCTTCTCCTCCTCAGAGGAGCTGTGAGACCTCTGCCCCATGGGAGGCCCATGGCATAAAAAAGAGCAAGCGGGGCTACCTCAGCCGAGCCCCTGAGGGGACTGTGCTGAAGCACAGGTGGGCCTGAGGGGACCATGGTGGAGGGGGACCACCGGGGTTCCCACTCCGCCGGCCACCTGGCCCCTGGGTCAGGGGCACTGTCCTCCATTTACCTGAAGCCAGATTTCTGGAACTGCTGCACGTAGAACTGAATCTCCTCCTCGGTGACCATCTTGCTGAGGCTGGGATCCTTCGGGGTCCTCACAAAGAGTCCTCCTAAAAAGAGCCACTTATGTCACCCACGCTCAGGCTGGCACTCCTGCTGGGGTCAGGTCTTGGATGACACCGTTCCAAGCCAGGTCGCCCCCACGTCCTGTGTTCCCTTAGACTAAACCTCTTCTGCCAGCTACATCTCCTTGGAGAGGCCTCTACCAAGATTTCCTCTCCATGCTGCCTTGTGGCCAGGAAGAACCGGAGGCCAAGAAGCCGGGGTTCTGCTGCAGAACCTCTTTTGGGTTCTCTGTGTGGGAACCCATTTGTCTTTCAGAGAGGAACTGCATCTGGCAGTAGCCGGTCCCCTGAGAGGGCCACTTCTGGTGACAGCTGGCAACCGAGGGACGATACAGTTTCTGGGAGACACCCAGGGGTGTTAATGCTGCCACCCAAATGGCCCCAGCTCACTATTTTCAGACCCAAGGTCCTGGAGCCAGCCAGTGTAGACGTCTGTGACCAGGCATCGCCTATGACAGGCTATGCCTCAGCACCCCAGCTCTCAGCGCACCCTAGCTACTATCTTCACCCCATTGCTGCTGCTGTGCCTCCCTTTGGAGACCCTGGGCTCCCTGAGGGCAGCGGCTCTGCTTCCCACGGACCTGTGTCTGCGGACCCAGCCACTGTCTCCCGGCTGCAGGTTCAGAAGGCACCGGGGAAGGCGTAGCCGAGTGAATGAATGCACTAAGGAGGGGTGTGTGAAAACACAAAGCAGTGGGGGATACAGGGGGAACCCTTGGATCAGGCGGCCTCAAAGTCAGAGGAGCTTAACCCCAGCTCTGCCTTTCTGGGTAAGGTGACCCTGAGACCCGTTCTGTAGCACGGAGATCACCACAGAGATACCGGACATGCTACCAGGGCTGTAAGGAGTCCACCTACAGGGGGCAGAGCCTGGCGTCTGATGCCAATGGCGGGTGCTCACTGCGATGGCAGTGATTGTCACTATTAATAAAATGCAAGAGGACAACGGCAAGGATGTGGTGTCGGGGCAAAAACAGGGTTTTGTGGAAACAAAGCCCTGATCTGAGCTCTACTCCAACTGCTCACTGGTCCAGCCCCACGGGGAGGACAGGGATGACCCTCCTGGAGTGACCAGAACAGGGATGTGGGGGCAGCAGATGATGAAGGGGGAGGACTGGGTGCCCAGCCCTTTGGCGCCTCCCAGCCCGTTAGCGCCTCCCACACTCAGGGTGACCCTGCAGGTCCCTTCTCTGGGCTGGGCCCTCATCAGCACAGGGGAATTGACCCCATCAAGCTCTCTAAACCTTCCTAGCTCTGGTTGCTTAGGACCCTGGTCCATAGCTCCCTACAGCACAGGAACCTGGGCCACACAGTTCCTTACCCATTTCAGTGACTTTGTCTGTAGAGATAAAACCCTGTGGAAAGAAAAGGGTTAGAAAAGATGTCAGGGGAGCAAAGCGAGAATCCTGAAACAGGTCTTCAGAAAGCCTGGTTACAACAAAACTCCAGCGAGCGCCGCACAGGCTGCCACGGTTCCATGCAGACGACCCCAGAGAGGGATTTGTTCTGAGACCGCTCGGGACGAATGCCTAAGGTGGACTGGACTGGACAGAACTGCACGTTGCATGCGAGGTGCTTTTATTACACAATGATGATATGTGCCCGCACAGCTATGGTAAAGCTCACTTCATAAATGAGGCCCAGAAAGAGATGGCCAATAACTAATAATAAAATGATAACTACAACAATGCTGTAATAAAAGGTATGTATATGTGGTCTCAGACGAGATGATTTACATCCCAAGGGGGACAGTGTGAGGCTTCATTATACTCACCCAGAATGGTACAGGATGCAAAACTAATTTTGTCTCTGGAATTTTGCATTTAATGTTTATGGACCATGGTTGGCCAAGAATAACTGAAGCCATGGGAAGTAAAGTCATGGACAAGTGGGGGACTCGCTAAGCCCCCATGGAACCATTCATGTCAATGTTGGCAGAAAAAACTCTGGCCTGAGACAGCTTCAATCTGGATATCAAGTCTTGGGCATATCAACCAACTGGACTAAGAGATGAGATTTCAGACCTACTGTGGGTGAAGGACCAAGAATGAGACACTCCCTAGGCTGGGGTAACTACTGTGGAAATCAATGTGGAGATTCCTCAAAACACAAGGACTAGAGGTCCCAGTTGACCCAGCTGTTCCCCTCTGGGTATCGCCCCCAAAGAATTAAACGCACCATAGTGATACATACATACCCATGTTTATCGCAGCACAGTTCGTAATAGCTGTATCTTAGATACAGCCCAAACACTCATCAACTTGGTTGAATGGATAAAGAACATGTGGGTTTTTAAAAATACAGTGGAGTACTACTGTGCCATAAAGAGGGATAAGCTTGAGACATTCCTAGGTAAATGGGTGCACTTGAGACCAGACTCTTCGGTGAAATAAATGAGACACATATATACAAACACCACATTGCCTCTCTGATGTGAGAAACTGAAAGTGTCAATAAGGACCTGGATGTTTAACAGGTACTGTGAAACAGGAAGCAAGTGTCTAAGAGAGAAGGGGGAGCAGGAAAGGGAAGAAGGGGAAAGTGAAAAACACGACCAAAGAAGGAAAAAATGGAACCAAAGCTTTTGTCAAAGGGGAGGGAACGAGGGGTTGAAGGGAGGGTAGGAGAATGGAGAAAAAAGAACAAAGTTATATCATGTACAGGTACAAATTCTCTATGATGAATGGGATCATTATGTATATAAAAAATGTACCAGTAAAATCTGGTTTAAAGAATAAAGAATGAGACACTACCTGCCCCTCCATGGTAAGTCTAGCGCTTTACACCCTTAGTTAAAGGGCAGGTTAGAAAAAATCCACCCACCATGGCAAGAGATGTTAGGGGCATTTACCCTTCTCAGCTTGCTAAGGAAAGTAAAGAGTTCTAAAACTTCACAGCTACTAACCTGCTTTCACCCATGCTTGTGTCTGAATTCACACTGTCTGCAGGATCAGGAAAGCCCGACATGTGGTGCAAGCAGCAAAGCAGACTTGGGTGGGTAGCGCAACCAATACGCTGCTCCAGGGAAAGGCTGAGCCATGAGACAGCCAGTTCCTCAGTGCGAACTGATGCAGCCTTGTGCGTGCCAAGGGGTGCTGCTACGCGACCTCAGACCAGAGTTACCACACACACAGCCCCTCAGCAAGAGATGGCCAGTGCAGCTACCAGCAAAACACGACTCTCCAAAGTAAGACGAAACAAAACACATAAAACAAAGCAGAAGAGGGAAAGAAAATCAAACATGCGTATGTTTAAGATGATTCAAGACATAAAAGGAACTGAAAATAGGACTAACATGATTCTCAAAACACAGTGGAATGATTTGAGAAAGTACCAAATACAACTTTCATGAATAAAAATAGCTTTTGTAGTTTAAAAAGAAAAACTTCAAAGCAGGGACAGAACACAGGTTATGTGATACATGTGTAAAAGCAATTAATTAATATATGGAAATGTACGCTTGAGGCAGATTCCTCCAAAGCAATGACACAAAAAAATTCCATCCTTGGATAAATCATTTTTGAAGATTAAAAGCAAAAATATCAGGCCAAAGTAGCCTTTTTAATTTTGTTTTTAAAAATTATTTTCTTTTTGTTTATTGTTTTATTGGCACATGTGTGCAGTACCTAGTTAATATTCTCTTTGTGGGGAACTGGTACATGGACAAGCATGTCTCGGTTCTTTTCCCCCTTCCTATCCACCTGTTTTTTTAAAACATATTCTGCCAGCATCATAGTTTTTCTTTTATAAGTCTCTATCAAGTTAATTAACACAGATTAACAGCCAGACTAACAGGGCAAAAAACAAGACACTTAAGACAATTATACTAACTTAAAGTACACTTTTAGATACACTGGTCATGGGATTACATTAACTTTCTCTTTCTCTTCCTCTGTGTCTCTCTCCTGTCTGTCTTTTACTTTGCACTTTATGTATATCATGGGTTCCTCATATGAAAGAGAGCATGCAGTAATTAAGCTCTGGGTCTGGCTCCTTTACAGTACAGTCTCTAGCTCATCCATTTTCCTACAAATGACTTGAGTTTACCCTTCTTGATGGGACTGCATTTTCTTTATCCGCTCCCCTGCGATGGAAACAGAGGCTGTTTCCAAGGTTTAGCCATTAGGAACTGCGCTGGTGGATATGCCTGTGTCACTGGATATGATCTCTTAACTCTTTCGGGAAGACACCAAGAAGGGGAATAGCTGGGCCAAAGGCACCTCTAGGTTTAGCCTTTTATGAGGAATCGAATCTCCATACTGACATCCATGGTGGTCGTACCAACACTCCCACCAATGACGTGGAAGGGTTCCTTTTTCCCCGTGGCAGCCTCACCAGCATTAGTTATGGTTTGGTTTCTTGATGATGACCATTGTTTCTGGAGTGAGATGCAATCTCAGTGTTGCTTTAATTTGGATTTCTCGAATGGCCAATGATGTTGAACATTTTCTCATGTGTTCATTGTAAGGACAAAATATTTTGACTTTACCACTAATGGACTTTGTGGGTATGGGGGGGTAGTTGGGGGTGTACTGGGGATTGAACCCATGGCCTTTTCACACTGAGTTACATCCCCAAACCTTGCTTTACTTTTATGGTTTGAGACAGGTTCCCACTAAGTCAAGACACTGTCTAGGCTGGGCTCAAATTTATGATCCTCCTGTCTCAGCCTCCCAGGGTGCTGGAATCACAGGTGTTCATCAGCACTCCTAGCCAGCAGACTTTACTGGAGAACCACTAAAGGAGGTGCTCCAGGAAGAAAGCAACTAAACTCGAAATCAATGAGAGAGATGCAAGGAGCGATCGGAAAGAAACTGGAAAACATGGGAGAGTTCAAGCAGGCGCCGAGTGGATACAGGATAGAAGGGCCGGCACCAAGAGGAGACCCCAGGGTGCGGGGTATGGAGTTACAGCGCCCTGCCGCTGCTCGGCAGCCAAGAAAAGGGTACGGTTAAGTCAACTGTGCAGATCCAATCAGAACACGGTACCACGGTTTCCAAACCATCACTAGTACGGCTAGTGTTCCCCCCTGTGTGACAGTGAGGATGTGACTTTCCTTCAGTAATAGGGGGACAGCGGAGTGGGGACCCTAGTGACTCTAACTTCAACAGTGAAGATAAGATGGCCAGATTGCACCCCAGGACCCTCTTCCTTCAAAGCAGGCCCTGCTTTCCCTTCCACAACCCACAGCAGCCCTCACCTCATCGCTGGCTCTGAAGAAGGTTTTGAAAGCTCGACTCATGTTCTGTTCCAGCTCAGCTTCCGCCACTCCCTGCAACAGTGAGAAAGTGAAATGAAGGACCCTCACCCTCACCCTCACCCTAAGGCTAAATCTCACCCTCACCCTAACCTTCACCCTCATTCTCACCCTAACACTAACCCTCACCCTAAACCTCACCCTCACCCTAAACCTCACCCTTACCCTCAGCCTCACCCTCACCCTCAGCCTAAGGCTAAACCTCACCCTCACCCTAACCTTCACCCTCACCCTCACCCAGCACCCTGTCACCCTCACCCTCATGCTCACTGTAACCCTCACCCTCACCCTCACCCTAACCCTAACCATGCTCATGCTCCGTCTGCCTGACGGAAGGAGCTCCATACCTGTGTCCCTCCACCCAAGTGGCGTTCCCTTAAATTTTCATCCAGAAATGTATGAGAAGATGGAGGAATAGTTTTGGGGCCCTGGGGTGGTAAGAAGAGCAGAAAGGCTCCCAGGACTTTGAGACAACAAATACCAAAGGCCAAACGCTGTCGTTCCAGAGCCGTTGGATGCAGACATCTCAGTTTTACAGCAGTGACTTCTAACCCACTTCCTGTGGGTTGGGCCTAAACAGTTACAGACCATCAGACTGCTGGTAACTGTCCTCCTGAGGACAGAGGGTGAATTTCCATTGTCTAAGAGCTGAGACACACGTCCTGCATGGTGACGACTGACGGGTTCTTCTGTCTCCCAGGAGTGCTACTGCACACCATCACATCACCTATTAGAGACCGAGGCTGGCACCCAGCACTGGGGCCCGGACATGGGCCGCATGGAATGGGGAGAGCAGACTGAGGGGAGGGACTGCATTGTGTGTGCGCACTGTTTCTTTTCTGCCTCTGTCTACCTTTTTCTCATTCTTTTGTATTTTACATTCAGAAGACACATGTCTACTGCGAAACAAAGACACCCTGAATGCTGGTGAGGGGAGGACCATCAAAAATATATTTCAATGTCCCGAATATTGTGGCTGGTGTTTCTTCTAAAGAGAGCCTTCCAGGAGGTGCCAGTGTTTGGGGGGTTCATGGAGATGAGTACAAGCTCCAGGGCCTAAAGAACCCATGGGGAACTGGGCAGCTAGCAAACAATGCAGAGGATGAGGTGGCAAAACAGTCCGTAGGGGAGCGGCGGCTTCCTCCAGCTGCCCAGAAGGAGAGGGTTTTTATCAAAGGAGGGAGCCCTAGCCGTGCAGGACAGACCCAGAGCTGGGGTGGGGCAGCCTTGCCGCTCCAGATACAGAGCTGGAAGCTGGCAGAAGTGTAGGGCCTCAGATTCCACCCCAGCTCCTCCAAACCAGACTGCATTTTACCTTTGTCCCCCAGCTGCACTCTGGATGCCCACAAGGACCTCTGCCTCCAGCACATGTGGCCACCTGGCAGACACCAGGCAGTTTCTGGTGACTGCACCTGACACAGGGCACAGGTGCACGGAGGCCCTGCTGGGCAGAATCAACTTGGGAAACTGCAGAGACAGCTGAGAAACAAATACCAACATCCCATGTATGACACATCTGTGGGTAAAAATCTTTCTGCAAGATGGGAAGAAACCACTATTCTGTCAGATACACACGTCAACACAAGGACACAGGAAAAAAAGACACGCACAGTCACCAAGGTTGTCACCTCATATTCCCTCCTTTTTCTTCTTGCTCCTTCTCAACTTCCTAACCTTTGTTGGGAGTCTAATATGACCTTGCTTTGGCAGTGAGAATAAAAATGTGAATAATACAGGGTGCAGTGGACTGGTAACTGGCGGCCAACTTAAACACCAGCTGAACTGAATCAGAGTGGTGCTGAGCGTGGACCCCACCTGAGGACTGCTGTGAGTGCACAAAGGAGACCTGGAGAGAGGAAGAGTGGCATTGTGGGTTCTCCTACGTGTCATTGTTGTTTGGAGTCATTGGACTCCTGGAGGGGCTTGTCATGCTGGCTCCTCTGATAAGAACTTGGCTGTTACCATCAGAGGAGCTCCGGACCTTGTTGCTGAGAATGGCTGAGATTCACTTTGGTCCTCACTTTGAGCATCGCTTCCTGGCTGTAGAGGGGGTCTTTGGAGGAGCTGGGGGAACCTGTGTGCTATTTAATCTCCAGGAGAAGCTTGTCGCACTGGCTTCCTGATATGAACTGGGCTGTTCTCATTGTTGGAGGAGCCTGGGACCTCACTGTCACAGAGGATGGCTGTGGTACTTTTCAGGGGAGCCCTGGTCCTTATTTTGAGCATCATTTCTTGGTTTCACTACAGAACCCTCAACTTACACCCACTGTCGTGGACTTTCTAGCTTCCACTGCTGACCTTTGGGCCTTCCCAGCACAGATCTGTGAAAGAGACTTGCATGGGTCATTGTCATGGGCTCTAGGTTTTCAGCTGAACTCATGCAGGTTACTACCATGGGATTCTGGGCCTTCTTTGTATTTGAGCCCTTAGGTGACCATTATGAATCATACTATAAATTACGTGTCCTGTATGTAATTGTTCTCCTTGCAACCCCTGACTATAACACAGGGTGTAAGCATAAGAAACTCATGACATGGTCAAAGGCAAGACCAAAACTAGACAATTCCAATCCAGAGACCCTGGAGGAGGAGGTCCCAGCTAAGCAGTGTCAGTACGGGGGCTTGTCAACACATGGGGTGCACTCTACAATTCATCCTTTAACTCCAGACTCAGGAGCATGAAGGAGGGACTCTGCCCAGCTGGGCAGAGCAGGTATCTATTATTGTTCTATGGGGTGCAAATACAGTGGTGCTCCGGTTCATGGACTTAATTGATTCCACGATTCTGGAGGAGATAGCTGAGTTCACGTTCATCACCTGATGGGGAGTCTTGCTGAGTGCTTCCGTTTGTGAACCAAATTGTTCTGGAACAGAAGCATTCGTCAACCAAGGTACCACTGTCCACAGCATTGTGACCGACGACACGCAGTTGGCCCAGGCCTTCGCCTCTGCATTGATCACGGGCAATGTCCGTCCTCCTGCTGCTGGGTCTCGCTCTGGCATTCATCAAGACACAGAAGGCCACCACTGATTCTCTGCTGCAATTGAATCACATGGAGGGGCAGATGACAAACGTCTCCTTTCCTTCCCCTGTGCTCCTACAGCACAGATCCAGGGCACTCCCGGGAAGCCAGATGAGGGACAAGACTAAGTGACCTCTCAGTGTGTAAGGACCCAGGACCATGGGCTGCTGGGCCGCTACATGAATGTAGCTTCGGGATCCTCCTCTCAGGGAACCACTGTGTATCCAGACTCCGCTGAGCCCCAGGACCACAGCAGACGCTGCCAAGAAGAAGATGAGTCCTCAAAGCAGCCCAGGAGCACACAGTCGCAGATCTGAGGGCCCAGGTGGAGCAGGCTTAGTAGGGGGCGGCGTCCTGGAGAAGGCAGAGTTGGGACGGGCACAGAAGGCCAGGCTTGGCCAATCAGCCCTGTTGAGTGAGCGAAGCTCTGTTCACAAAACATCCAGAAATTGCTGTGTAGCAGGGATGTGGGTGCATGGCTCCTTCTTAGGAACCATACTGAGGAAGGACCTTTATTCTTCCCAAGCAGTTGACTCATGCTGCTCTTCTCAGTGAACCCCAAAGGTGGCAGCTACCCACCATTGTAGTGTCACCCACAGTCCCGTGCCGTCTTTGAAAGGCATCTTGCTGTCACAAAGGTCAGTTCCTAGAAAGCATCCACACTTGTGCAGCATCTCTGGGGCCTGCTGTGAGATTCTTCTGCTTTTGGTATCAGAATCACACAGCTCATTCCCGGGGAGCAGAGAAGCCAGTGGCTGGTGACAGGCTATGAACTGTCACCGGGAAGAGAGGTGATTTCTACAGCCTGGCAGCCAGAAAAGGGAGAAGGGGAGCTCTGAGTGAGCACCCAGCTCCCACCCCGCTGTTTCAAAGAAGAATCCAGGAGAATCCAGTGTGGTGCTACCCACTTCTATCCTGCCCTCTGCTGCCCAGAAACATGACACCAAGACTTGCAGGGGACCTGCTGGGCTCTACAGTCGGCTGTGCCCAAGCCCATCATTTCTGGCTAATGCTATAGGAAATGCAGCAGAGAGAAACCAAGGGGAGGAGAGAAGGAGAGAAGGAGAGAAGGCCTGTCGGGTGGGCCCTGAGGCCTTCAGCACTCACTGGTTCTTGGAAGTAGAGTTGGTAATTAAAGGCTGGATTGGCTTTGATGGCCTCCATGGGGTGCACCTTGGGATTTGCTGGTATGAAGGGTGTGTTCAAACTGGCCACTGCCCTGTGGAAACAAGAGATGCCAAGAAGCAGCGGTGAGAAGGCAGCGGTAAGAACCGCAAGGCCCCTTGCGTGTTAACACTGAAGGGTGGGGCAGGAAAGCTGTGTGCACAAGGTTTTAGGGATTAGGAGTCACATTTCCCCAAGGGTTTTCTTATCTACTCATCTGCACTATTTCTCACCTACCTGCCTTAGGCCATACTGCATGCACCATATCAGATTAGAACATGCAGATACTTGCATGACCTTCTAGTGTTAAAACATACTTTTGCTCTTTTCTTACCCATTCTTTTATTGAGCCTTTCATTGACTTGCGGTGTCTCTTCTCTATGAAGAGTGTAATTCCATTTATGTACTTATGTTATATAAATTCCATTTATATAACAGAATATTCTCTCCCCTCCAAGGAACTTATTAGAAGTTAATAAGAAGAGATTAAGGAGACAGAGACAAATACATGGCTGTATTTTCTTACGGCTCTGATCTGAGCCATCAGAGTAGCTTGAAGTAGAGGAGCGTTCAAAGGTGAACAAGATGTCTGAATTTGGGCCTCACGGAAGGCCTTAGGGACAGGACAACATCTGAACTTGATTTTAAGGGTGGAGAAGTTGGGGGAACAGTACTTGGGGGATGTCACAGGTGAGCATCTTCAAATTCTGAAAGGGGAGGAACGCTCGTGGGTTTGTTGGACGGAGGAAAGAGGCGGTGCCATTAAAGGCTGCGTGTTTACCCAGAGCATCTTGAAAAACATGAAACAGAAAGGCAGGAGGGAGCCTGGATGTAGGAGCCCAGAGCCTTGACTTGATGCTGCAGGAAACCAAGAAAGCCACGAGGGCCTCTGGGAAGGGGCACAGCGGCCCGAAGTTGCAGGCAGGGAGATGAGTCCAGCAGTGACAGACACACAGATGCAGAGCGAGGGTCTGGGAGCAGAGGTCAGCCGCAGAGCACTGCACTGGTCACCATCGCAGGAAGCGGGGTGACAGCAGTAGGAAAAGGGGACTGACTGCAGACAACGCTAAAGCAGCATCGCTAGCACTACTCGCAAAGCATTCCGTGTCTCACACCTAGGCTGGAGCAGCCGCTCGGAACAGAAATAGAAGGCTGGGGAGAAGCGCAGAACAGCAAGCGCGGGGTCGGCAGAGCTAGTGGCATCATGAGGGGAGGAACAAAGAGGCTTGGTGAGTGCCAAGCGGCCCGTCTGCCTGCCTGTCACCCAAGTCACAAACATAATTTAAAAATCTCTTTGCCACAATAAAACAAGTAAAAATAAACAGGTGAGATTAAGTTTCCTATTTAACTCAATAGATCTACAATATTAGTAATTCAAATATAATCAACATTAACAACCATCAATGAGACAGTCCACATTCACTCTTCCTCTCCTTGGCCTTTGCTCCCTCCCTCCTTCCCCTCCTCTCTCCCCCTCTCTCTTTCTTCACAGAGCCCCCGAAACCTTCCATGTGTTTCCCACCCACAGTAAACTCAGTTTGGCCACATTTCCGAGGTCTGGCAGTCACGTGGCTGGGGCTGCCATACTGAATAGCAGGGCGAGGGTACAAAAACAAACTACATCGACGCCAACAGCTGCTGTTACAATGGTGACCCTATTTCCAGCATTATTTAAATCACGAGTCAGGAAATTCCAGATTTGACTACATATCCTGAGAGGAACAGAGTTTTTAAATCACTTTGACATATACTTTATTCTGTAAAATAAAAAAACTACCATTATAAAATGAGATGACAAAACAGAAATGCTACTGCTGGTAGCATTAAAATCAGAAAAGCTTCCCAACTTCCTTTGAGAACAGAATCTCCAGGAGGCTGGCAAAGGAAGGGTGCACAGAGTTACCTCTGGTGAAATCAGACAACAGCTTGCGTTAACTGAGCCCACAGTTTATCTCAGTAGAAAACCGTCCTAGGGTTACAACGCATGAACCACAAGAAGGTGGGTTTATCTCCCCACTCACCATCTGGCTAGAAAGGTGAAGATCAAGGTAGTGAATGATATTCTTAAAAAGCAGATGTCCCCAGACCCCGCAGGTGTGTCCCGCTAGGAGAGATCCTGGAACAGGTGGGCAGTGACAAGGCTACTCCATAACAGCAGGTGAGGGACAGCCACCCCAGGACACACGGATGCGGTGGAGAGGCAGTTCCACATGGAGAGGGCCTGGAACCCAGAGTGCCGGAGATACCTTGGATCTGACGTCAGTCAGGCATTCACTTTGCCCAAGTTAAATGTTCTTTAATTCTCAATAACAATGTTTTTTTTTCTCCTCCTTTAAGATAGGAATCATATGCTTATTGCCATCTTCCCTTTTGTTCCTTTAAAAAAAAGCATATAATGTGCCTGTCTTTTCTTGGTGAACCCAATTCTTAAGAACTAAGCTTTGTCCAGTCGGAGTGAGAGAGAGGGTGAAGGGTGGGGGTGGGAGGCTCAGTAGAATGATAGTGCAAAAAAATTTAAGACTCTTAGGGAAATGTTGGCTTGTTTTCAGTCTTTGACATAATCTTGCGGAAACTGAGGCTGAACAACATTCTCTGCTGGTTCTGTTCTTACAAACTTAGCCACACAAAAAGCACTGTGTTAGCTGGGGAAATGCAGATGGCTGCTGAACCTGGCATCTCTCCAAATTGCTAAGAAGGGGATCTGGCAGGTTAACCTGCAGCTTGCAGCTCAGACGGGGTGTCCTCTAGGGCTGACTTTGCGTGGGACAATGGTGGCCACGAGACTGCACATTCTTGCAGGCTGTATGTCCAGGTGGTAGCTCTCAGTTTCTCATGGCTGAAGAAATGAAGCTCTAAGAGGTGAAGTGATCTGTGCATAGCCACTTCAGGGGAGAACTGAAGGCCACACTTCCTGACTCCTGGCCTAAGGCTGAATTCCCTTGTGGGTCTTCCTTCTGTGTCTTCCACACCCCTTCACCACCTCCCCAGTTCCCTCCCCTCAGCCTTTGTTTTCCTACATTTCCACTGGCCACTCAGCCCTCTGCTGTGTGTCCCAACAGAGGCTGCTTCCTAATCTACACACGCATTAGACTTCCTTGTGGATCCGCCAAAGAGCTGAGGGGTTAACTTCCCAGCTGACTGCCTTGATTGCAAGAAGCTTTCTGGGGAGAACGTCCTAAGGACCAACTCTCCACTGCGTTTAAACTCTCCACAGTCTTGGCAAATGCCGGTTGCCCGTGGCCCACTCACCTCACTCTCTCAGGGTAGAAGAGGGCCATGTTCCACACCAGAACACCCGCCCAGTCATGGCCAATAAACACCGCCTGCGGGATGCCCTGTAGGAGGAGCAAGTGGGGACTCGATGTGACATAGGCATGTTTCCGGTATGGAGTGTCAAGAGCCAAAGGCCTCTTTTGCCAAACCCAGGGCCCCTCTGCCAACCTAGCTTCTCCAAGAATCCACCCTCCTCAAGCTTCCATTCCCACACAGGCTCCCATGCACCTCAAGAACCACTGGCCTTCCCAATTTTTTTAGAAAACCCTGAATGCCTTCTCTCACTTTATTCCCTCAAGTCAAATTCTATTCTCCCCCTGTTCCCCTTTGTCTCTGAAAAGAAGTATGGCTGCCCTTTCCCGGCTGTGTGGTTCCATTATGATTCTACCATCTCTCTCTGGGGGAGTCCCCTCCTGTCATTATCCAGAAGTTTAAAAACATCTTCCTCTTCTTCCTCCCTTTCTGTTGCTGCTGCTGCTGCTGACAGCTCATGCCCTCTGTTGCTCACCTTTGCTGACCTGGAACTCTGCTGGGTGCACACACCCATGACCTGGAACCTTCCCATGACCTTCCATTCTCAGTTTACAAATGGGAATCCAGGTTCCGATGGTTATGCAGCACTGGGGGCTGCACCCAGGGGCTGTGCACTGGGCTACATCCCCAACCCTTTTTTTATTTTGAGACAGGGTCTTGCTAAGTCACTAAATTGCCCAGGCTGGGTTTCTACTTACGATCCTTCTGCCTCAGTCTCGCAGAATGCTGGGATTAGAGACCTGTGCTACCACAGCAAGCTCATGCTCCGCTCCTTTGTATTGTCAGATTTCACCAGTCACCTCCTTAAATAGCTCCTTGAGTTCCTGCTACCCCAAGTCTAAGGCACCTCCCTCTAAAGGCTGCTGCCACAATCATCAACCGTTTTGTGTGGCTCTTCCTGGTTCTCACCTGCATCCTCTGACACGTCCTTCCCCCGGCTTCTGTGGGCCTCCTAGGCCCGATATCCTTTACTTTGCTCCCTTCTCTTGACTCTCACCTGGGAGCGATTTGTGGCTCAGCCCTCAGGATCATCCCTCTGCCTGGACACTGTCCATGAGGACCTCATCCACTCACACCACTATCACTCCTGCCTCCAGGGACAGACAAGCCCGGGCCACTTCCCACACCTCCCAGTAATGACCAGGCCAGGGATGGACACCTGGCCTTGCTAACCTGCAGCCACAAGTCCTTTTCTCCAGTCTGAGACAATCTCAGCCAGCTCAAAGTCTTGTAGTAAGATGGCCACAGAGTCAGGACTGGGCGGCCATGGGGGCCCTGCCCCTGTGAGGTCCCCGACACACACATTCTCAACCCAGCCCCACGGGCTGGGAACATCAGAGGGCAGGCTTCTGCCTCCCTGTCTCCTCCTGTGTCCCACAGGGCTTTGCTGTGGATGTGGCCACCCAGAGTCCTCTCTCCACTCTCACATCCACTGCATGAGCTAAACCCTGCTACTTCGGCTTCTCTCTGCTTTGCCTCCCTAAATCTATGGCCTGGCACCGCCCTCCTCATGTGTTCTATGCGCCCCAGGCTGAATCTAGGTGGGGAAAGGGGAGGACAGAGTGAGGTCTCAGGAACACTGCGTGCTCTGCCAGTCACCATGGGGACTGGTTTCACTCATCATCACTGAGTTTGACACTGGTGACAAAGGCAGGCATTCGAGTTTAACGTGTGAGAAGTGGTGACATTGTCCCATATGAAGCAATAGGACATTCTCCGCTTCTCCCCCGACACTCAAGGCGCTCCTCCCTGACTCAGAGCCAGCAAAGGTATTGCTCTGCTTCCTGCACAAACAAACAAGTGACTCCACACGATCCTTCAACACTCTTGCACCTTAGTGTCTGACCCTCTCCTCCTGCCTGCTGCCCAAGGCTATGCCTTCCCTGCCCTGCTTATCTCTGCCCAGGTTCCAACAGGTGACACCTCAAAGTCACCCACCTTCCCTTCACCCAGCCTCAAACATCAGGTCCATGCAATGACTTACCAACTTATCCAGGAAGGTCACCATCTCCTAAGAGAGAAAACACAGGAACGGAATCAGGAATTGTGTCCACCCACTTTGGCCACTGCCAGGTCAGAATTCCAGGTCAGTATTCATTTGATTGCGGGCTGATGACCAGCTGCCCAAGAACCTGTATTGAAGCTCTGACGCCTGGTGCCTCAGACTGGGACTGAGTTTGGAGACAGGGTCTTTAAAAATGGAGTTTTTAGGGTTCCAGGGTGGGTGCTAATCCAATGCGACTGGTGTTCTTGTAAGAGAGGGGTTAGGACACAGAGACACCTGAGGACAGGACACAGATCCCATGGGGACACAGGGAGAACACGGCCACCTACTAGCCAGGAAAACTAACCCTGCTGATACTTTAGTCTTTAACTTCTGGCATCCTGAACTCTGAGAAAATACATTTCTATTCTTTAAGCTCAGCCTGTGGCATTTTGTCACAACAGCCCTAGTGGACTACGACAGCATGAATGAAGAACTTAGCTGAGGGCTTCCCAGATTCCTAAGGTGCCTTTCGAAGCTGGCTGCACACACAAGGTTCTGCACGAGGGCCTGGACACACTGCCTCTGCAGTGCGAGTCCTCGGGTGTTGGGCTGTGGGAGGAAGAGGGCGGAACTGTGGTCCAGGGACAGTGGTCAGAGTGACCTGAGTCCCTTTCACAAAAGAAGCAAGTGAGGGCTGTGGGACATGAATGCAACACGTCTTCGCAGCTCCTTCCAGGGGCACCACTGATGTTCTTGTCTAGAACCACTGCTCCCTGAACAGTTTTCTTCCAACCACCACTCCACGTTCTATTTTCTACTTCACACTTTTGCCTTTAGGCTCTCAAACTGGTTAGAAACCTGACCAAGAACTCGGTGCACTTTGCTGGGCTCTCATCTCTGCAGCACCTGCAGCACCTCTGCCTCCCGGCGCCTGCAGCACCTCTGCCTCCCGGCGCCTGCAGCACCTCTGCCTCCCAGCTGCAGAAGAAACTCAACGTGCAGTATTTTGAGTTTCAGAAACTTCCAGCTGTTTAAGGGCCAGGGTGGAATCAATGCTGGTGCTTCCAGGACAGTTGGAATCTCTTAATGCCTCAAAATTTCACTTTCAAGAAACCGCCTCTTTACTTTTATTTTTTTTAAATAACAGCTTTGTTGGAAGATTCCTGGTGCTAGAGAAATGTTTTTAAAAATGAAGCGCATGGATCTACAGATATTATCTGGTTCCGCCCACAGAACTATCTACTGGAAAACTCCCCAGAGAGCTGTGCAGCCAGGCAAGAAGAGTGGATTGTGGATCGTACCTGAGCACATCACAGTCACCTCTTCCTGCAGGGAAGGAGCACTTAACCGCCCATTCCTCCCCTCCCCAGTGGCTCCATCATCAACCCATGATCCAGCGCACTCCCAGTCCGATAAGTGTGGGCTGTCATTTATAAATAGCATTTCGGGCTGAGGATTTAGCTCAGTGGACAAGCACCTGCCTGGCAAGTGCAAGGTCATGAGTTCGATCTCTGGTACCAAAAACAAATAACTATCATCTCAACTTGCCAGAATTCCTTCCCAAATGCTGTGCACCATGCTTCCTTAGAGTTTAAAGGGAGGCCCAAGCTTCTGGCTCAGAGCAAAGAAAACCCAGGACAGAAAAGATATTATGGAAGTTACCCAAGATCTTTCTTACCTTACATAGCAATTCCATGGCATATTCTTCTATTTCTACAATTAAAATAAACAATATATTTTATTCCCACAACTTAAAATATACCAACAAAATAAAAAATCCCTTTGCAAGAACAAACACAAATGTACAACTTATGAATTGGCTGTGTTTAAAGTTTCAGTCCAGTTTCAACTGACTTTTGTGTACGATACAAGATAGGGGTCTGATTTCATTCTTTTGGGATTTCTTACTAAGGCTTGTTGAAGAGACTGTCCTTTCCCTAGCATGTGTTCTTGGTACCCAAATCTGTGACTGGCTGATAGTATGTTTGTGTATCTACTTTTGAGTGTTCTATCCTGTCCCATTGGTCTACCTGTCTGTTCTAACATTTATACCACATGCTGAATTACTGTACATTGGTTATGCAATTTGAAATCTGGAAGTATGATTCCAAATGTCTCCAGTTTTGTTCTTCTGTCTCAAGATTAATTTGATTTTGTGTTCTCTCATGGTTCCATATGAACTGCAGAATACTTGTCTACCTATGTGAAAAATGCCACTGGATTTTTCATAAGGTTTGACTTGCATATGTGCATTGCTTTGAGGAGTGTGAGCATTTTAACAAGAATAGCAATTCTAGGAGGCAAAAAGAAAAGGAAAGAATGAAAAATAGAGAAAAACAGAAGAAGAAATGGTTTGCAGAATTAACTCAAGAAAAGTTCTTGAAATATGGAGAGATACTTATATTCACCAAATGATGGGAAAAGACCTACGTTAGAGCACAGTGTGGTACAATTTCAGGACACAACACATAAAAGTTCTTAAAAGTGTCAAAACTAAGGGGGGAAAAGGGCACCAATCAGATAAGAAGGCTCAGAGATCAGCAGATCCAGAGACTTCTTCACAGCAAAGCGGAAGCTCATACAAGGTGAGACAGGGGCTTCGAATTTAAGAGAAAAGTATTTTAAACCTCAATTCTGTTGTCAAAGGACATGAAATGTCTACACAAGCTCTCTGAGATGTACGTGTTGTGTGTTCCAAATCATGATGCTTGGCTTTCCAACTCACATGCTATCTTTCAACAATAACTAACGTTCAAAGGACCACAAGTCCCAGTTCAAGGGATCTTGGCGGATTAACAGTGCATTGTTCCCTTTTTATTACTGAGCCCTGCCTGTGAGATCCACAGAAGACTGAACTATATATGAACAAAAATAAAACATGTTAATGAGTAAATCACAAAATGGGAGCCCTCAGCTGACTTTCCCAGCTGGCTGAGATGGAGGCCGCCCATTCATCTAAACTCCTGCATTATTCAAGAGGCCGGCTAGGCTGAGCCAACACCACCAGCTCAAGGGAATGACACCCCTAACATGACACAGCAGGGGGCCCAGAGGTTACCCGAGTGGGCGCCAGGCCAGGTCCGAGGGCTGCAGACATCACAGCCAGATGTGCTTGGTGTGGTCACCAGTGGAACCTCAGCACAGGGGTGGCAGTGGGTGTGGTTCACCAAGCCCAGCCACCAACCACATCCTGACTCTCGGAGTGACCAGGGACCATGCTCCTGGTGCTCCAGATGCCTCCACGGTGAGGATCTTAAGTGCTGGGCTGCGGACACCTCTAAAAGAACTCCACTCACCAGGAAAGTGCTCGCTAGCCTGCGTGCGGTCTCAAGGGCTCACAGGCTAGCTAATGCCTGTCCTTGGACAGATTCCCACTGCGACACTGTGCTAAGAATCTGTCCTCTAAAATTACCACAGAATCCAGCCATGCTACTTCTGGATGCATACTGAAAAGTCAGAAAGCAGCAACCAAGCAGGTATTTGCATATCCATGTGCTCAGCAGCACTATGCAAAGTAGCCAAAAGGTGGAAGCAGTCTGAGTGTTCTTTGGTGGGTGAATGGAGAGGCAGGATGTGGCGGACACTCGCAATGAAAGGGTGTTTATCTTAACCAAGAGGGAAGCCCAGCATTACACTGCCTCATGGATGACCCTGGAGTGCAGGACGCTAAGTGAAATAAACCAGGCACAAAGCACCACAACTGCACAATTCCGCCTCCGTGAGGCACCTGGAAGACTCAAACCCACGGGGAGAAAGTAGAACAGGGGCTGCCCGGTGCCGGGGGAGGAAGCGCTGAGTTGTTATTTAATGAATTCAGCTTTCAGTTTTGCAAGGTGAGAAGTTTTCTGGAGAAGTATGGCACTTCCAACGTCCCCCAACACTGGGGATCAGGATGAGGCTCCCTCAGGAATGGGATTTGAGTTTCTTTTGGGAACATTTGGGGCCTGAGATGCAGAGACACCAGACACTGCAGGAAAGGAGAGGGGGAGTCTGGTCCCCTGAGAGACAGCCTGCTCTTCCCTGGGACAGGACCACTGGAGGGGGTGTGGAGAGCTGGGAGAGGCAGACACACGGCCACACGGGATGGATGCAGGACACCAACCCACCGGGAGGGGAGGACGAGTCGCCATAGCCTTTCATGTCCATCGCTAGGACCCGGTAGCCCGCCTGGGCCAGAGCAGGGATCTGGAAAGCAAATAATTCAGGCACGCTGTGGCATGCTCTCACAGTCCAGGCTGGCATTGCACGCTTGCTTCTCCATGTCCCCTTCCTGCCAATGGCTCCATCCCACACACAGCAGGGCACTACCTGGCCTCTTCACCATGGTGCTGGAAAGAGTCCATCTGCTGGGGCTGCCACAAACCGTGGTGGGGCTTGTGTACTGCATCCATGCCATGGGTACTTAAAAGAGCACCTCTGCTGGCAAAACCCTTCCACACTCGCTACACCTTCCCAGCAGGCGTCTTCAAGAAGCTCTCTTCTCCCACCCGCTCCTGCCCTCCCCAACCGGGGTGGCCTGACCTCCCTCAGTTCCCCTTACCTGGTACCTCCAAGAGAACCAACTCTCAGGGAACCCATGGCAGAGGCACACAACAGGGCCAGAGCCCAGCTCCACGAAGTGCAGACGGACCCCAGGCTGCCAGGAAAGAGGGGAGAGGCCGTGACCACCACGTACGTCTCCTTTGGCCCAGATGAAGCAGACACCCTTTCTGCAGACCTTGGTGGGGCTGTGTCCTTGGGTCACTAGATCTCATGTGACTCAGCTTTTTCTCAGCCAAAGACCTCAGTGTACAGGGAACTGGCTGAGTGGGGACACTGGCTGATCTGTGCTGTTGTAACAAGTGGCTTTCACCGTGACATGGAGAACGGGACTGGTTATTACCCGAAAGACACAAGGTGGCCTTGCTCTCTAAAGCGCCTCCCCACTGATGGGGTCTCACTTGCTATTTCGCTGGGGCCTGATTGTGTGCAGACCATAACATGCATGGTAATGTGCAGAATGCCATTGTTATGCTGTCAAAAGCTGTTTCTGAAATAATGAATTTTTTTCAGGCTTTGCTATGCTCTGTGCAGCCAGGACACTCGCAGTTTGACAGACACAGTCAGGGCTCACGGGCTGGTCATGGTCTTGAGCTGACCCACCCAGCCTCAGCTCCACTGAAGTGAGGCCAAAGGCAAAGAGAGAAAGAACCTAAAGTGAGGCATGAAGACACTCCAAAGCTCTGAGGCTGTGTCTGGTGTAGATCTGCTAGCCAGGTCAGGATTCTGGGGCCCCTGTGCACATGGCCCTGGAGTTACTGTGGCCCTGGCTGCCTGGCACCTAATGGCCTTTTCCATTAACCCTCCCACTATGAGTTCCCTGTTTACCACTGTCCCTCAGTACCCAGCCCGTGCCTGGCACAAAGACAGTGCTTCGTAAATAGCTGCTGACTGAAAAATTTTCTATCATCCAGAACACAGGCCAGATGTGCAGGGACCTCTGCACCCTGGGTTTCCGAAGGCCCTGTGTGTGGCCCACTGTTCTGCGGGGTTGGACTCACCAGTCATGCTGCTTTTCGGTATCTGAGGCAGGGACTGTGTGGAGTATCAGTTTCCAAGCCGTGGGACTTGGGGGGAAATACTCTCTCCTTGAAAATGGGGGGTGTCCACAAATGCCTCTGCGACTCACCTTTACGGTCACATACCCATGGCTCACATCACTGGGGCTGCAGGGGACTGGCAGAGGGGCTGGAGTTTGGAGAAGCTGGAAGTACAAAGGAGAGATAGAGAGATAGTGCACGACCTCCTAGGAGCCGTTCCCCACTGAGCTCCCACCAGAGTCCTCAGAGGTCACCTTCGCCATCCTCTCCTGAGTCCTGCTGGTAACGGACACACCTTGCTTCCCTCTGTGGAAAGCTGGACTCCCATTTCCTGCCTGCCTTCTTGTGACTGGGTTCTTTTTGGCCACCGAAATGCAGACGGCCTCCTAGCCCGGTTGTGAAAACTGCCTCACATTTCCTATGTTCTTGGTCCTCTGTCTGCCAGCCGGCTGTGTGCTGTGACCTCAGAAGCCTCAAGTGGAAGACAGTGGAACCTGTGTCCATCTCACGCCCTGAGTGCCAGTGAGGAGTGAGCCCTGGCCACTGTGAACTGAGCTTCCTATGAGCAGGAAAGGACCAGTGCGTGCTGTAAACCTCTGTGATTCCAACTCAAACAGCACTTGCTCCACTGCAGATCCGCAGATGGTCAGCAGCTCACCAGCTCCATCACTGTGTGTCTCTGTGGGAAGCAGTCTCCTTCACGTGCGCCAAAATAAACTCCCAGGGGCCTTTGCGTTTGTCTGCTCAGGACTGCAACAAAGCGCCATAGACTGGGCAGCTTGACCATTTCTTTCTTCACGGTCTGGAGGTGTGAGCAGGGCTGGTTTTTCCTCTTGCCTTGGCCATTTTCTCCCCATGTTCTCACATAGTCTGCCCTCTGTGCTGGTCTGGATGCCACCTCCTCTTTTTATATGGACTCCAGGCAACTGGACTGGAGCTCACCTCTCTGACTTCATTCTACCTCTTTCAAGAACCCCATCTCCAAATCCAGGCATATTCTGGGGTCTTGGGGGCCAGGCATTCCTCACGGGCACCAGCCTTCTCACCCGTCACACCACAGGAGCCAGGGCTGGAGAGGGTCTGCCCTGTGGGCTCTGTGTGACCACAGGCCTCAGGGCAAGCCAGGACACAGGTACCTCAGATGTGAGGTACAGGCTGGTGCCCCAGAAGCGGCCTGGGGACATTATTATGGCTGTCCTGTCCTCCCAGGTAAGGCTCAGTTGCTACTTAAGATCTACCCTCTGACTGCCATGTGGCCAGCATGAGCCAGGCAGGGCTGAATGGGTGGCATGCCCTGAGGACCAGCCAAGGGCCATGCTCCTTACAGGAAGAATTTTCATGCAGTGGAATATGTCTTTAGTCCTGGCTACTTAGGAGGCTGAAGCAGGGGGAATCCCTTGAGTCTAGGAGATTAGGACCAGCCTGGACAACACAGATCCTGTCTTGAAACAAAAAGAAAAACAGGAGAAGAAACAGGGAAGAAAGGAAAAGAAGAAAGATAAAGAGGAGGAGGAGAAACAGGAAGAGAAAGAAGAGGAGACAGAAGAGAGGAGGGAGAAAAGGAGGAGAAGGAAGATTTACTCCAAAGAGCAAGGTGAGGATGCCTTTGACAGAGCCTGTCTTGTGCTCTGGCTTTTCTGACACAGACTGGTGTAAATGCCTGCTCTCTGAGTGCTTCCTGCTCCAACAGCAGAGGAAGGGACAAGATGCTTTTTAGGGCGCTGTGCTCCCTGTACCTGGGTGAGGGGCCCCCTGCAGAGGCGCGGGGTGGGGGGATCAAGTACCGCTGCAGGAACACCAGGAACACTGTACCCTGCTCAGCGCTTTCTCCCCATTAAAAGTGGGGCACAGGGAAGCCCGACTTGGTCCAGATATGACTTTACCTGTGTCTTTGTTACTTTCTCCAGTTCCTTCAGGGCCATGTCAGTGTCACGGGCGAGGATGGTGACCATTCCCAAGTCCCGAGCCGGCTTCAGATTAGACCCGAAGTCATCTAGGAAAACAACCTGAATGGGAAAGAGTGTGGACATCACCCAGAAGACTTGTGTAACAGGAAGGAAAAAGTCATCAGGAAGAAACATGAAACGCAGAGGGGATGTTTATGGCGTGGAAATAAAGAATCCTTCTACTCTGTGTCTCCACTTACTCTTGGGATTAAAAACATTCAATTACACAAGCACACACACGAACCTACAGAAACCCCCGCATACACCTACTGGTTGCATCCAATTTTGTAACTGCAAAAAAACAGTGGAGGAAATAATCTTATGCAGAGGATCTTAAAATTCAGCCAGAAAAATCGACAGCTACAAAATTCCAAAGGTGCCTGTGAAAAAACTCTAATGATGGCAGATAATAAACAAATTATAAACCTACAAAAAAGTAGAAGAGTCTGGTACTAGCAAAGAAACAGGAATACCTGTAATATAGAAGAGAGTCTATAAATAGACTCAACTACGAAGGAGAATTTAGCTTCTAATAAAGGAGCCAGGGAGGAAGGTTATTGAATGACCTTGGTATGAATGGCTGGTTAACAGGGTAGAGGGAATGGGGGGAGGAGAACCTTGCTTTGCATTTTATCCTAAAATAAACTGAATGGTTCAAAGATTTAAATTTAAAAGGAAAGAAAGGGGAAAAAAGATCTTAGAAGTTATAGAAGAAAGCATGAATGTGTTTATTTATGATCCAGGACAGAGGCAGATTCCAAGCAAGTCATCCACCCAAGGCCATGAAAGGGAAGACTGTTGTATGCATGAGCATCCTTAAACTCAGAGCTCTGGAACGGCTAAAGCCATATCCACAAGAAAGAAGCAAAGGTCCTAGTACTGGACAGGCAAAGGACCAGGGACAGGGCTCAGGGTTTGTTCTGATGAGCTCTTGCAAGGGCGCCAGCAAGAGAAGGGCAGAATGTGCAGAAAATAATTAAACTGTGGTCCACTCACCATTTGGGCATAAGAGCTTATTGGAACCCAGCCCTGCTAGCCCACAGGAGGGGTGACCCTCACTGGACCTGTGGCCTTGGCAAAGTCTCCCACGGTCTACCTCTTCTTAACTAGGCAATTAGTCTAATAGCTTTGGATAATACTTGCTTTGACCCAAATCCTATAAAAGATACACACACAGAGGCCAGTGTTCACCTCTGGTAGAACTTTTTAGATTGAAAAATGGGTAAAAATCTTTTAGGAGAAATCCTAGCCTGGAAAAAATATTGAGTCCTGCCAGATCCCAAACATAAACTCCTTAGTGTTTGTCCAGTTGTGGTATCTCTGCGACACTCCTGTCCCCTGAGTGGAAGCATCTACGTACCTCACTGGGACTGGCCTTCAGGGTGTCCATGACAAGCTTGTAGATCTCAGGCTCAGGCTTGATCATCCCGACCTGGCACGACTCTACCACGAGGTCAAAGTGTGGGCTCAGCTCGCACATCATCTGGGCCACTTCACTTCTCTTGGCTCTGTCATCCAGCCAGTTATTGGTGAGGATACAGGTTTTAAACCCTGTGCAAAATGTTACCAGTGAACAAATCAGCTACAGAACTTGGCCCTAAGATGCCCAGATGCCCCACGAGGGGCACCTATAATGGGGCTGGACAAGGCCTTGCTCACTTACATCCACTTCCACATACCCAGCTTTCAACAGGCGAGCTGGGGATGAATGGTCTTTACCAAGAAGCACTTCCTGGCACACAGTCCAGGGTGAGCCGGCAGGACCAGGGCTCTCAGAAGACTGGGGTGGGAACAGTCCTAGTCCCCTGTTCATCAGCATTCAAAGTGGCTTAACATTCCTCAGCTCATCTGGTCCTTAGTACTTCTTGAGTGAGAAGGGCAGATATGAATCCCTTATTTATAGATGAGCAAACCAAAGCTCAGACGAGGAACAAGCTGTCAGAGCCACATGGTGAACGTTTGGCGTTCCTTGTAGGCTGTCCTGCTGCAAACCCTGCCTGGCTGTGCTTCCTGCTTTGGCCATGGAACTGCATCCCCATTCAAAGCCAGACAAGCATAAATACAGACAGCTCTGTCCCCTGGTTCCATCTGCCCAAGCAGGGTTAGAAGCAAGACACAGATAAGTTCATGGTGAGGTCCCCTCCACAGAACAGGAAGTGGGGGACTACAGATGGGACAGGAGGTGGTGCTATCACTTGAATGGGTCCCTCAAAGTCAGGTGTTGGAAATTTAATCTCCAGTGTAATTGTGCTGGGAGGCAATTAGACCTCCAGGGCTCTGCCCTGGTGAATGGATTAGTGCTGATATAAAATGGCTCGGGGCTGCCACTGAGTTACTTTGGCTGCTGAATGTGCATGCATTCTCTTGCCCTTCTGCCTCTAGCCACAGTATGATATAATATGAAAGACCTACCAGGCATGGGCCCCTGACCTTGGACTTCCCGTCAGAACAGGAAGAATTAAGCCTCTGCTACTTACACAGGACCTAGTCTCAGGTATTCAGTTAAAGCAGCTCAGCATGGACTATGACAGCAGGTGTAGCTTCCACCGTTCAAATCTGCTGATACGAGAGTGGGGCAACTTCACATGTGCCCGTGGGCACTGACACTAATAAGTGTCACTGGACTAATGTGATCGGATGTCTTAGGTTATGTGACACAATCTAAACTTGCATCAGCCAGTTTATTGCTCAGTCACTCTGATGCCCAGAGGGTGAGCAAATCATAGTTGCTTAAAAGGCCTTGTTTTTAAACCTGTGACAAAATTTTAGGTCATTCTGGTTATTTCTGCTACCAGTAGAAGGACAGAGAAATGCTCATAAGGCAGTCACTGACGTAAACTGCCTTACTAGATCGCATTCTCTCATTTTTCCAAGTATTCTGATGGTGCTGCTTTTGGCATTTGATAAAACTTGCTGATTTTAAGGGTTGGTTTTTGTCAAGGCTCAGAAGAGCAAAGACCTCAAGACGCAGTTAGCTGTAGTCTGGCCTTGTCCCCGGCAGTTGGGCTGGGGAGTGTCCAGCATGGAGCCTTACCCTTCTTCCTGAGAGCCAGCGCTGCCTGAAGCATGGGGCGGTTGATGCTTCTCGAGGAAATCGCCTTATCAAAGATCTGGTGTACAGAGAAGCTCTCGGGAAGGCGGGTTCCAGAGGCTTTGGAGCACTTCCTGCAGTCTTCTTCCATGAGTGGCACCCACTGCGGGGTGATTCCGGGGGTGCGTCAGTGAATGCAGCCACTAGAAGAGCTTTGACTGTCTCCACTAAGCCCACACTTATGCATTCCCTGTGACCAAGCAGTGCCACTCCTGGGGAACCCATCCGCTGGGAGGGTCAACACGGGCCCTGCTTCCCGCAAAGACATGGATGAAAATGTTCTTAGCCTCGCTTTTCTTCACATCCCACACCAGAAACCACCCCCAAGCCCACTCCCAGCAGTGCGGATGGGTCACGGGACACATCAGTGCTGTCTCCGTGGCACTGTGCCTAGCATCGCTGTCTCACTGTTTGGGCCACTACAACAAAACAACAAGATGAGCGCCTCCTATGCAGCAGAAAGGTATTCCCCACAGACCTGAAGGCGGACTTGGTGTCACTTCCTGCTCACAGCGGGCGACTTCCTGCCTTCCTCACTTAGTGGAAGGGGACAGCTCGGATCTCTGGGGTCGCTTTTCTAGGGCCCTTGATGAGGGCTCCACTCTTCCAGAAAGCTGCCTATCTTAGGACCACCACCTTCAGGTGGGCATTTCAATATACTAATTGGGACAGCATGAACATTCGGACACTAGTGAGCGCTAAACAGAAATGACACAAGTGCCCACTGGTATGGACTTATGTTCCTTCAAAACTCAAATGTGTGACAGGTTCACAAAATGTACCTCAAGATATAAGTGTATTTGGAGAAAAGGCCTCTAAAGAGGTAATTCACTCACAGAGAGGTCACTGGGCTGGGTTCTAATCCAACACGACTGAGGTCCTTATAAGCAGAGGAGGCTGGGATAGAGACACTGCTGCAATGGGCATATGAGTCCTGTCCTCTGAAGTTCACATGCAAAGGCTTGGTCCTCAGAGTGGTGCCATTGGGACTTGATGGAACAGCTAGGAGGCAGAGCCTTAGGTCACTGGGGCATACCCTTAAAGGGGCTGTGGGACCCTCATCTCCTGTCCCCTCTCTTCTGCCTCCTGTTCCTTGTTGCAAGGGGTTTTCTGTACAGTGCATCTGTCCTGATGCATGCCCTTGCCAAAGCCCAAACTCATCGGGCCATCCAGTCTTGGACTGGAATCTCTAGATCTGTGAGTTGCCTTTTCTCTTTATAAATTAATGCCTCAGGTGTTTCACTCTAGTACTATAAAGCTGACTCACACACACACAAAGCAAAAGCTAAGCATGGATGCCACCTTAAGGCAGCCATCCATCCGCAAGTGAAGGAGACAATGAAAGAAAGCAACCCTGCTAGTTCCCGTGGTGTGGAACTTCCGGCCTAGGAAATGCCTGCTGCTTAGGCCATGCAGTCTATAGTGCTGTGGATTAAATATCTGGGTCACTCTGAAACTGCATATGCTGAAGCTTTCGCCCTTGAGGTGATGGTTTTGGAGGTGGGACTCTGGGAGGTGATTAAACCAGGAACACGGAGCCCCTATGAGTGGAACTGGTGCCCTTATCAACAGACACAAGGAAGCCTGCTTTTCCTCCCTTTGCTTTCCAGCATGCCTGGATACAAGAAGAAGATGGCCCGCTGCAAACTAGGAAGCAAGTCCTGCCCAGGAACGAACCCTGTGTGGAACTTGGATTTTCCAGCCTGCAACACTGAGAAAAGTAAACATCTGTATACAAGTTACCCAGTTTATGGTATATTTGTGACAGTGGCAGACATAGCCCTAGCAAACTAACATACTCACTAAGAGCAGAATGATTTGCAATGTCACAGCAGTAGGCCACGTAAGAATCCCACAGTGAACACTTACTGGACACCCACTAATAACAGAATGGGTAAGTGACAGAGACACACTCACACGGTGGAACACCCTGTAGCAGTGAGAGTGAAACTACCTATTGCTGCCTGTCTTTCCTCGATGAACCCCACGTGTAACATGGATGCCAGACAAAGAAGACTTCACCTGCACAACTCTGCTTATGCAAAATCCCAAATAGGCAAGATGGGTTAGGAGCCAAGTGGTGGGTGACCATGGATGGGTGGTACCCTCGGGGCCAGGGTGCTAGGAATGCTTCATTTCTTGATGTGGGTGCTGATGACCTAAGTGTGTTCAGTTTGTGAATTTCCACCTGAATAGTCACTGTGTGCGCTTTTTTTGTTTTCATAGTATACACAAAAGCACAGTTGAAAGATGACATTCACTTCTAAAATATGACTTTTCACAAGTCAGGCTCCAGGGGTCTTTGTCACAGCAGAATTCAGGTTCTCAGATGTCTTTCTCCACCCACATGAGATTCACAGAAGCTCCACTCAGACACAGAAGCCACTAAAGAGCCTGAGTGGGGTGTGCGGTTTTCACATTGACTACTAGAAATTCACCCTAATATTGCAGTGTTCATTGACAATATAGAGCACTTCTCTCTTCCCCTCCATTCCTAGAATATTACCAATTTTTTTCAATTGGTGAAAACTTCAGAAGTGCTTGTTCCCAGTAATCTCATCACTGTTTTCATGTAATACCCCCACACTGATACCACACTCACCTACACAGAAAAAATAAGATTTTGCTTCCTATCACAGTGGGTCCTAAGTTCTCTATTAGAGTAGTGAGATTCATTAAAACTTTTCAACATATAGCATTTTTAAGCTGGGTGTGTATAAGCAGATTCTTGATATCTTATTTTCTTAGAGAAGCACTGACAGAGAATTCCAGTGGGTGGTAGAGTCTGTGGCAGATACCTGAAGTTATACTAACAAGAAAAATTACTATTTATTGAGTGCTCACTATGTGCTAGGCACTGTGCTAAGCATTTCCACGTTTCACAACACCCCGTGAAATGAATGAGTGATGTCACTGCATCTCACAGAGAGCCAAACTGGGACTCTGGGAAATGAAGTAACTAGCTGTGGTCATGTGGTCTGTAAGAGGGACCTATCACATGGGCCCTGATCGCTGACTCCCAAATCCACCCACTTTATCTCACTCCTGGAACAAAATACTTGACAACCACACCTGCTTCACAGGTGTGGAAAATTTAATCTATGATTGACAGCCCCAAACCGCTCACACTGTGGTGGAAGGTGCAGAACAGCAAAGCTGTTTAATTCAGGTGCAGAACAGCAAAGCTGTTTAATTCAGCCAGAAAGCAGAGCAGGGGAACAGCACCCAAGAGGAAGGGGCCAGGGCCTGGATGGACCTAAGATCACGCCTGCACCCCTCTGGCCCACCCAGGTACACCCAGAAGTACACATTCCTAATCTGCTAGGTACCTCTTAATCCCGTGAAGGTGATGACCACGATGAACAATCACTTACTCAGTTAACAGCCCTGATGGCTCTGTCCTAAAACAGTTTTCTGGCTGCAGCATTCCCTGGCCTGGTTCATGAAGGGCTGGAAGTGTCTGGTTCACCCAGAGAGACTGCAAACCAGTCCTCAATGCCCCTTATCCTTCTGCTTGGTCTTGTGAGTTATGCAACACAAAAGGCACACATGTGAAGAAAACAGGGCGCTGCCCTCAGGGGGCTTACAACAGGGTGAGAGGAAGGAAGCAGCAGAGAATGTCCGCCCGTGGGGTCTACTCACCTGGGAAAATGTGATCTCTCCTCTCATGAGGCGGGCGCTGGAACCATGCATGCCTCCCTGCAGGAAAGCGTCTTTCAGAAAGTCCCTGGAAGACATGAGAACAACCACATCACAGATGTTCTGGTGACCCATCATGGCAGCACACCGGGACAGGCATGAGTTACATTCACAGACGACCGGCTGTTGGCAGAAAGGTGAGCTGCTGGGGACCAGGACATACAACAAAGGCCAGGTTGACATCTTTGTCTGCATGAAGCCATTTTCTAGTTCGCATTCTTCAAAAAGGAATCAAAGATTTTTTTCTCCAGTTTAATTATGCACATAGCATTACCATCTTATCTTATTGTATCTCATAATGTCACTATACTGCATTTGGAGACAGTGTCTTTCAAGAGATCATGAAGTTAAATGAAATCACTAAGGTGGGCCTTCACCTATATGCCTGATGTCCTGTAAGAGGAGGAAATCAACACAGGAAGGCCATAGCGGGGACATAAACAGAAGAAGACAGCCATCTACAACCAAGGAATGAGGCCTTGATCTTGGACTTTAAACCTCTAGAGCTGTTTTCTTATTGAAGCCAACCAGTCTGTTATCAGGGGAAGCCCTACCTAAATATACTTTGGCTCCTACGAACTTCAACTAGCCAGCCAGTTACAATTATTTACCATCCCTGAATAAGAAAACAAATCTCTTCAATCTGGATGTTTTGTTTCTGAGGGCAATCAGTACCTTTATCAGACTAGGCCTCCTCAGATAGAAATGAGGATCAGATCTGGGCAAAATCTAAAAGGACAGACACCCCATACTTGTGGCCTTGCTGAACTTCCCCATTTCCACAGTGGCCCTGCCACATCTTTGCGTTGATATTACCAGACAGCTTTGTGGAGGCTCACCTGGATGGCTCTCCTGGAACAAACAGCAGTCACCTCCACTTTGGCTAAACCTGGCCCTGTCTCCATGCACTGATATGTGCAGAGCTGGCTGGGCCATTTCTTTTCCCTTTCAATTGGCTCTAAGCAATGTAAATAGGGCTGGCTGAGGGACTGATGCATAATCTTTGAAGCTAGGTAACAGTCACTGTTTCCTCACCCATGACTCCCAGAAAACATGGTCAAGCTGGGTGGAGGGATATATAGAGCCACTACTCCAAGCTGTCAGCTGCGATGAGCCTTGAGATAAAAGGCTGTGACTTCCCAGGGAAGAGAAGTTTACACATCAGAGCTGAAGCACCAAGTCTCAAAATGTTAATGCTACCTCAACTGCATTATGCAGATTGGCCTTTCTGCATATTCTTCTCTCTGCATATTGCAGAGATGCTTTCTGGCCTCCTACCTGGCCCAGCTCACAGTACTCATGTATTTCCCGCCATTCTCACACTCACTCATCCTCAATCACTCCCTTCTTCATGATTTAATAAAACCCAGATTTGAGCATGAGTCGTGGCCTTTGTTCTGATGAACCTTCATCCTGGCCAGACTTAGGTTTCCCGTAACTATAAACATGTGTTAGTGTCTTTATTCTCGCGGTGGGTTGCACTGGAAGTGGTAGATTGGAATCAACTTACTGCAGTTCCAATAACTTTTCCATGGGATCACAAATATAAACTTCCAGGACAGAGACAAGGCCCACGAAGGGCTCTCTGTACAGCTTTACTGAAGTTCACATCAAATTTGCGTTTTCAGTGTATAAATGAATCGCCTGTAGTCAATTGAGAGTTTTGCAAACTTTATCACATTTTTGAAATGTGTTAGAACATCTCCATGTCCTCAAAAAGATCCCTCATGTTCCTTGCCTCACAACCTCAGTCAAGGCTCCCAGGCTCCCCTTGACCTCAGCCAGGCCCTGCAGCCCATGTCCTTCATCTCCTGTGCCAAGGACCCTCCAGTCCCCAAGCTCAAGGTCTTGCTGTCTTCAGTTCCAGTCCCTGAAGGCTTTCTATGGCTCTGCACTGTTCCACCTCCAAGCTCCCAAGCCTTTCATTTTACTGTGAGCCTCTCATCGATTTACGGGACCCATTAACCCCGTGGGGTTAATGAATGGCAACTGAGGAGGTGCAAAGTCCTGAACTGAAGAGGGAGGAAGCTAGGTGAGGCAGGTGTGTGGGTGTGCATGCGTATGCATGTATGTGCAAAGAAAAACAGGTTCCAGAGCTGCCTTGGCTTAATTCTGTTACGTGGAGCAAGTTCATCTTCCTAAGCCTGTTTCCACATCTGCAGAAGTGGGGGGTGCTGTAGTTTTTGAGGCCCCTTTTGACGTGGCACACTTACAGATCCTAGCCTTTTGTGATTTTTATAGGATAAAGGTTAAAAAGCCCTGCTAGCCTTGGTATCATAAAAATTCTAGAACCCTTAGACATGGCAGAACTTTCTAAGGCTCCTCTCTTTCACCTGTAATTCAGGATTGCTATTTGTTGCTGTCCCACTGTGAACTTACCTTTTTTTTTTTTTAGCTTTTTATATATATATGCACCCCTCCCTTCTGATGGCAGGATTAATACATGTTTGCAAGTTTTAAAAAATGTTAGCAAATACAAAAACGTAGAAAAATAAAATTACAATACTGCCTAGGATTAAAAGAAAAGAAAAACTTTATAAATCTACCTGGGATTAACAATCCCAAGCATATTTTACTAGGCTTCTTCCAGACACTTTTCCGTGTGCAGCCTTTTTCCTTCCCATAGCTGGAAGCTACCGTATGGTTTTGTGATCTGGCAGGTTTGTTCGTACTGTAACAGGTGTTTTCCGATGTTACCAAACCGCCTCCTGAACACTGCATTATCAGTCTCGGGTTTCCCGGTTAATAGGTAGGAGGCTGTCTCCACAGGTTGTCACCACGCCCAATGCACCTGCATCACAGACCTTTGGAAAGAACTTTTTCCTCTTCTAAACCACAGCGAAAGTTTTAAGATCCAGTCAAGGGGGAGAATGAAGTATCAGCAGATCATTCCGCTCCCCTTCGGAAGCTTTCAATGTCAGATGCAAGAATTTTGGAATCTCTAGCAATCTAGTAATCTTTAATTACTTAGCATTTAGAAAGACAGTGGGTCCACTGACGCGCACTGGTATTTTAGCGCCAGGGATTATTTCAGCCTCTGGCAAGGCTCAGGCCCTAAAGCAACCCTCACCCAGGGCTGAAGTTCACAAAGGCAACTCCGAGGCAGGCGTCCTGCGGGCTGCGGGCTGCGGCGCGGGTCCCCTTACCTGGGCAGCGCGAGGGCTTCTTCCGCGCGGCTGAGGGCGCCCAAGACCGAGGGCAGGGCCAGCACCCCATCAAGGTCGAACACGGCCGCGCGCAACGCCATGGCTAACGGGGCAGCGGCCTGGACCCGCACTCAAAGTCCGAAGGCCCAGCTCAGCCTGGAGCCACGGAGCGCTGAGACTGCGCTCCCGGAGCCCTCTCGGGTGGCCACGCCCCGCCCAAGCCCCCCGGCGCGCTGCGGCCCCGCTCGGCTGGCACCGCCCCGACCACGCCCCACGGCGCAGACCACGCCTCACCCAGTACCCCTCCCCATTCGCTCCAGTCTCTGGGCTCAGCGTTGTCCTGGCCGGGCTTCACTGTGCAAACTGCCATCTTTGACCCATGACCTATAATCCTGCATTCGAATGGACCGCCTAGCTTGTCTCTAGTGAAAGTCCCAAGTCCTCCTGCTTTGGCCTTGGCTGACTTTCCCCGCCCCTAGACGCTTGGACCTGAGGGTGAGGCAGGCCGTGCAGGCCCCTGGGAGTGTGTGTGTGGGTCCACCTGTGTCTGCACGCTTTTTTATTTCATGTTTGCACCCGGGGTGGGGCGTGTCCAGCAATTGCCTGACTTCCGTGGAGGGTCTTTTCCAGATGCCTCCCTAGCCGGGCTGCTTCTCTGCACAGATTCTGTGTCAAGAGGAAATGTGTTTCTACAATAAAACACAATGTTCCAGCTAGTGTGTGTCAACTCAGAGGACTTCACTCTCTTGAGAAATGGAAGAAATAAATTGGTGTGTTTACCCTTTGTATGCTCTACTTGAAATAACACCTAAGAATAGGCCAGATTTGTTTTTAATCCTTGCTTTCCAGACTATTGAATTATTTATGTTTCTAGAAATGCTAAAACTTCATCCAGTTGGGAGTCGTTGAGCTGTGTTGGTGTAGGGATTGCTGGAGATGTGGGTGCCTTTGTAATGCAGCTCCAGGAATTTAAAATGTGCTTTTCCCTTGTGGTTCTCACTTGCCAAGCTCTGGGCTGAGGACACAGCCAAAACCTCCCCCACGAATGTGATCTGAATGAATCTAAGATCTCCTCACTATGTTGCTGAAAGCCTGCTGTGGAGGTGCCAGGAGCCTGCATGGAATCAGAAGCCTGCAGCCTCCTCTGGGTCTTACAGTCACCAGTTTGATCGGCTTGCTGGGCCTGCTTTGGGTTGCTTTGCTCTTAGCGAACACTGAAGACGATTTTTTCTCTTGCTTCCTTCAGGACCTCTTCCTGGATCCAGCCTGGAACATCCAGGGCTCTTCCCTGAGGGTCGCGGAAAAGTGGAAAGCAGTCAACAAAGCCAAATGCTGCAGCAAGAACTGAGAAAGTAAACGGTGCATTAAATTTTGGTCTCCAGTGACAGCAGGTCTTGTTTGGGAGCACTGTGAGTGGAATTTTGGAGGGAGAAGCTAGATTAACTTGGGTTTCAACAATGAAAGAGAAAAAAGGAAAGGAGTACAGTAAAATAGTCTCTCAAGAAGTTGATGAGCTCAAAGGTAAAGAAAAAATAAAAGCAAATTGCAGTTTGGCCTACATAATACACATCCCCTTAAATTGAAACCTCAAATTTACCTTTAGGCTCCAAACTTGCATATCCAGCTATTTCCTTGGTACCTCTGCTGAGTGTCTAATAGGCATCTAGAATTGATTATGACTAAAGCAGGATTCTTGTTCCTTTTCTACTCTCAGCATCTGTTCCTACCACAGTCTTTCCCCCTGCCATCGACTCTATTGCTTTCAAAGACCTCAGAGTTGTTTCCTAGTCCCTGGCTGCCTTTAGGTCATTGTGTTCTTGAACTCAGGCCAGTGGTGGTCAGCTGGCTGTGGCAGAGGTAGCGGATTCTGGTTCACTGGCGGTGTGGTGTTTCCTTTCTTTTCTTTTTGTTGGTGTTGGGAATTGAATCCAGGGCCTCTGCACTGAGCTACATCTCTACCCATTTTCTTTTTCTTTTGAGACAAGGTCTTGCCAAGTTATCTAGGCTGGGCTCACATTTGTATTCTTCCTGCCTCATCCTCCCAAAGCACTGGGATTATAGGTGTGTGTCACCATATCCCATTGGCATTTTGTTTCTTTAATACCCAGGCTTGGGCTGGCTCATCCATTCCTTTCCAAGATTTCCAAGACTAGGTTCCTAATGTCCCATATATAAACCTTTTCTTCTCTTTCATTTAAAAATATCTGACTGCAGAAACAGTGGTTTCTGGGTGCTGCATCTGCATTCTGGTTGGCAGAGTGTTATTTATGCATGTGTAACAGAGATCTAGAGGATGGGCTTGCAGGTGCCCCATGGGCCACTAAAGGTAAGATGGAGCTTGCATGGCCTTGACACTTGGGTCAGATCCTGCTCAGCTCCGTGTGTAAATAGGCAAATTGCTTAAAGGAGTGTCTAATGCAAGATTTATTCGCCCTGGGTTTAACTGGCCATTCTCATCCGCTTCAAGACTGAGGACACCCAAGAAGAGGAACTAGTTTTCAAGATTTGCAGGGACATCCAATTGCCAACCGTAATAGCGTCCAGTTCCAAGCCCCCTGGACCAGTGCCTAGAAGTCTCCAGTCATTGTTCTGAACCTGAAGCCACCTTGGATTCCAAGAAAAGCAGAATCTTGCAGACCACCCTATGATGAGGTCGCTCCCCAAGCAGAAGCAATTGGCCTTCGTTACGCTTTATTTCTGGAGGTCTCCCAAAAGCCTCATGCCTTCATAGGTAGGTCTTTGGGGAGGTGATTGAGTCTTAGATGTTTGATACTCATCAATGAATCAGTCCACTGATGAGTTTATAGCAAGTTGTGATGTTAGGAGAAAGTTACTAGGATGGGTCTGGGTGTGTTCATCTCCCTTCCTTCTGCCTTAATCTCTGTTTCCTGCTGCCATGCCATGGACTGTTTCCCTTCCCTCTGCTTCTCCACCCTGTGGCCCTGCCTTGGAGCTAGGTAACGATGGACCGGAATCTCTGTATACAGTACTGTGAGCCAAAATAAACCTTTCTTCTTTAGAGTTGTGAGCATGGAGTGTTGTATCCCAGTGACTAGAAAGTGACTGAGACTCTCCATGATAGGAACAAGGCTGCTCTGAAGCAGGAGCTGTCCTGTCCAGATGGAAATCACATCATACCCCAAAATTATGACAGCTGTGCCAGAACCTGGCAAGACCAGTCTTGATAGCCCCAACCAGATTAGGGCTCAGATTCTTACACTGCCGGCCGGGCAACCTCCAGCTATGCAAGCTTCCAACCTTTGCCTTTTTCCTGTATGCATCCCACAGCTCCTTTCAGTCTCTGCAAGATAGATCTTGCCTCTTTTGTTCGGTCCTTCCCTGCATGGCCAGGCTGAGTAAGGCCCCTTTCCTGCAAGACCGAAGGCCAAGCTCATTCCATTGAGATCCCCAGAGGAGAGACATTAGCCCCAAAACTCCATTAACAAACAGATAAGTAGATTTGCAAAGGTAGCATGTGTACAGTACTGATTTTTATAAATCTCCCCTTTGCAAAGGAAAACAAGAAACTTAAAAAATATGAGCCCTACTTTCAGATGGGCGTCATCTTGATTAAGAGGAAGCTGTTATGCTATCACATGGACTTTTTGTTTACCTGGGAGCAGTTCATTAATAAGCAGCTCTGGTTTGTAATCATTTATGAAACCTTTTGCACTGCAGCTCCGACAGTTGCTTAGGCACAGACTAAAGGTCTCAATTGCATCTCGCTGCACTCTGCCATTTGTCGCGGGTCACACCATGAGTCCTCTTTGCCCTAGATTCTGCTCCCCAAGGTACAGGAAGATAAGGGCTTACAGCTATAGGAATTGGATTATCTTTTTGAAATATGAATCCTGATCCCTGTAGCTGCTAATTGTAAGATGTGTGAAATACGGCTTAGGCAACAGCATAGAATCATAAAACATGATGAATCATGAAATATAACTAAGTGAAAGTTCATAATCAACACCTGGTGTCAAAAACTAAATTCTTAACAGACTTACAGTGAGCACCCTGGGTTTCATTTTGAATTTTCTGTTGCCCTTACCTCCGTCCAGGCCATGGTTTCCCAGCTCTATTTAAAAACGATTGAACTTGTAAGGGTGGTGAGCAGAGTTGACACCGCTGCCTCTCCCTACTGTAGGAGACTGAATCAGGCTCAAATCATAGTTTCCTCTCACGGTTTTCTGAACCCACAGTTCACCCGAAGCTTTGTCATGTCCTAGTGTGTTACGTGAATTTCTTTAACTCCTTCAACAAATGTGTATAAAGCGCTAGCTCTAGGCCAGGTGCTGCTCTCGGCATTTCAACCTCATCTGTAAAAACAACAGGTGAAAAACAGGCCATCAGGACTTTTTATTTTAGTGGATTTATCAATGTAAATAATGGCTAGTTGCTTCTGGGGCAGTGAGAAGAATGAGAGTACAAAGACTTTTGGGGGCTACTTGTCATTTTTCTTGTTATTTTTTTTCAGCCACCCAACATCTGTAGCCCATTCCTGCATATAGAATCTTCCAACCAGTTGTGGACCTCTGGCTTCCATAGGTGCACGGCTTTCTTCAAACAGCTCTTTCTCCTTTGATAGTTTACATTTTCAGTTCTGCCTTCTCATGGCATAATCTGCAAACATTATGTTTCCCAGGCTTCCTGCCTACCAGTTACATGACACAAGATCTGCTAGACCTGCTAGTTGGGTATACTTGCCCATGATTTGGGTATGGGAATGAGCGACCTAAGGCAACAGCAGTGGGAGCTGGAACTTTCTTGCAGCAATGGCAGGAGCAGCTGCATCTATTTTTTCTACGGAGGCTGTGATGGGACTTCTGCAATTTTGTCGTCAGGCAACAAGGTGCCCATTGGGTGGCATAGTGGTGGTCTTATGATAGTTGTATCATTGCCAGATCCATGTCATTGCTCTATTCTTGGCTGCGGAGTTTCCAAGCTTGCTTTTCATCCGCTCTGTGGGACTCTGTGAGCTTTTAATCTCCTATAATAATCTCTTTTTTTGCTCACATAACCAAAAGGAAGTTCTGTGGTGTTAAACAAGAATCCTGCATGACAGACGCATTTTAGATTAAAACTCATGAATCTTGGTAGAAGAAAGAGCCAGTTGAGCCATAGAAGGCTCAACAGCATCTGCTCCAAGCAGAATCCAGGAGGATGACCCCTGAGCTGGCTCACTAGATTGGGGCGCCAGAGCCAGACTTTAAAGGGGAGCTGATCAAACAGAGACATAGGAGTAGAGGGCTGGGTGGCATTTTAGGGGCTGCAGCTGCCAGAAGGGATGGCGCAGTCCCCATGGTCTGCAGCATTCAGTGACAGTAATGGCGTCAGCCCAGGTCCGCTTCTGCATTGCGACTTTGGTGACCCTGGCTCCTGCTTCTCTTTCCAGCTGAGTCTTCTAAGTCCTAAGGGCCCTCACTATTTCTCACTCCTCCATGACCAAACTCCTGTGCCTTCTGGAACCTTCTGAAACCTTCTGGAATTTACCATGACTTCTGGACTTCAGGCTCATTAGCAGCGGAATTCTCTATCTCCTGAACCTCCTTTCTCTTCCCTGCTCATTCTACCTGAGCCAGGATTCTCCCCTGATGAACCTGCTTCCACCTGCAGCTTCTCAAAAGTTCAGTTGCTTTTCCCTTCTCCCCTGCACCACTTTCTATCTCTTCTATACTCTCTAATCTCTCTAATACTCTTTTCTTCACCTTACTTGTTGCTTACTACTTCACTGAGAAAATCAGAATAATCCAAAGACTTCCATTAACTTCCCGGGCTTTATTACTTCCGATGAAGGATCACCCCACCTACAAACCTCCAGTCACTGAGGTGGAGGGTGCAACCCATCCCGTCACACACACACTGTGCAGAAATTGCAAGAACCCCCTTTCCTGACCTCCTGCAATGTCCCTCTGGTGCTGTCAACTGGGAAAGCTTAATGTTCTTCACATTCTGAAAAAGAAATGCTTAAAGACACATTAAAGCTGCCAAGATGACTAAAATCCATGCTCAAATTTTGATCCTGTGATGTGTCAATTATTGCATCAGTTTAATTCCCAGCACTGACTGTGGAGAATTGAGGCTTCAAGACCAGGGAAGTTTTCCAAGACAAATGTCATGGAGCCTCCCTTGCCCATGAAAGGTGTTTCTCTTTCTTCCTCTCTCTCTAACGAGCTTGTTCCTTGCCTGAAGGATATGCCTTGAGCAGGTAAGCCAGATTTCTTCATGTCCCACTTACTACCCCTCCCTGCCTCTACACTCCAACCACAGTTGGACCCCCATATGCCCCAGCAGGTAGGTCACGAGGAAAAACCTGGGGTGGGACACAAGACACATCCTAAATCTGAGAAATTATGCTCATTTATAACCACATTCTGGTGAGTATGTGTAGATATGTATTCTTAAGATAGCAGACTGGGAATAGAAAGCTGAAGTAGGGTTTGGCTGACTGAAAAGAGTATATTTTCTAGAGATTTAGAGTTGCTCTACCAGCTTGGACAGGTAAGGGTGGTACTAACGATTTGCTCAGTTACTAGTCTAGGCAGGTGAAGATGTGACAGCAGAGATTAGCACAGTATAATGGATGACTTGGAATGGGAAAGTTGAAATGGATTTTCTTAGATATGACCTGTTTGCCTTTTTCCTAATATGAAAAGTCATGAGACCCTTCCTTTTCCAAGAGCTTGAGATATATATTTGTACACAAGAGACATCATCTTGATTCCAGAGAGTGGGAGAGGCGGTTTGGAGCTTATTTTCCAAGATGCAAGTTAAGGAAATGCTTTGGTTTGGATAAGTGTTCTCCAAAGGCTCATATGTTAAAGGATTGGTCATCAGCTTGAGGTAGTGAGGAAGTGTTGGGCCCTTAAAGTTAAGGCCTCATGGAAGGAATTGGGGCTGTGCATGCCTGAAGCAGATATATTGACATTCTTCTTCCCTATTGTCCTTCTCTTTGCCCTCCAGCTACCAAGAAGTGAGCAGTTTCCTCTGCTGTGCACTACCACCATGATGGACTGATTCACGACAAATCCCAAAATCAGTGGAGTCAACCATGGACTGAAACCTCTGAAACCGTGGACCAAAAAAAATAATCACTCCCCCTTACAAGGTGCTTGTCTCAGGCATTTTGTCACAGTGATGGAAAAGTGACCAATGCTGGAAACTTCTCTGCAGGCAGGATATCATCAGCAGCACCACCACCACCATTACTATCATCACCATCACCATCATCATCATTATCATCATCATCATCATTATTATTGTGCTGAAGAAGAACCAAGAGGAAGCTCTGAAGTTCCCTCTCCCTCTCAGAGCAATAAATCAAAGCAGTACCATACTTTTGGGGAAATCACAGAATTAGAACAACTATCAAAGGCTGGGATGTTTGGTTACCATCCATCTCTACCTAAGGTGATGAGTCTTGTAGAACATCAGTGGTTCACTGAAAACACAACTAAGTTACTCCAGTTACAGATGCCATCCTTGATGTCACCCCAATGGCTGCCACTGCCCATTATTCATCTTCTCAGCAACAGTAACAAATTCCAAGCTCTGCGTGTGCGGCCAAGCCCAGAGGTCCCAATGATTCACCTGCCAGCCAGTTGGCTGCACAAACCCTTGGGTTATAGGCCAGGAACTTGCCACTTGGCTTTTCTGGAATCAATTTTAATGCTGGGGGATGGATGGAGAAGAAATTTATAAATACCTTCTCTAACCTAATGGCCTATTCTTATCATTAGGACTATACCTGCTCACATTTTTCCTTCCTTTGTTAATGTAGTTTATTTTCTGCCCACTCCTTCACATTATATGCACTGTGTTTTGGATGAACCTTGTGATTTGCTCCATAGAAAACAGAATTTCAAGATGACATTGTGTCAGGACTAGAGCAAGAATGGGCATTTCCAGAGTGGCTGGAGACACTTAGGACTATGTCCTATTTAGGGGGTCAGGATAAGCCCTTTTGTTCGTTTAGGGAATGCTCATATTATGCTTGTGTCCTTTGATTTTTGTATAAATCTCTTTAGCATCCATTTCTCATCAGGTCAAACTAATAGCCAAAGCTACTTCCTATCTTGTGAAATCCACCATTCAGAGGTTTGAAAATCAAGGGCCCAAATAAATAAATCAAGGCCCAAGTCAAGGGCTCCAGGCCATGCTTGTCCTTTGTCCTCTCCACCTCCTGCTTGCCCTGCTGCTTCTGCGTGGCCCTGTGTGCTCTTCCTTGGCTCCTGTTTCTAGGATCTGTGAGTCTAAACGTCCTCCCTGCAGACAGGTGTTCCCACGGCTGCGTGTCTTAACCACACTTCATTTAAACAAATCTTGGGTACAAATTGTAAAGCAATTACACATAAGCATTTTTTTCAATATGTGATTACAGATGTCTGTGTGTGCATTCATGTTAAGAGACAAAGTGCTGCATCTGGGGGCTTCCTACTATTTATAGTACTTTCAAGTGTTTTGATGGTATCCACCCCTCTTTGGAACAGAGGCCCAAAGCCCTCGATCCCTCCTCCCCCAACCTTTCTTGCATCTAGTTCATGGTTAATTATCTGAGTCTGTCTTGACCTTTAAATAGGAAGCTGGCAACACGAAGGATGAGGGACAGAGGGGAATTAATTGTGGCAGTAGTGGCAGCAGCAGCAGCAGGAGTGGCTGGTTTCCAGAGACACAGCAGTGCGGGACCAGTGACGTGGCAGGGTTTTACATCTAGCTCTGCAGCAGTGGCCCTGCCATGCTGGCCCTGGGGCAGGTCTGAGCTGGGGCTGATGCTGCCCTGTTTCCATCTGTCACCGTGTGGGTCCTCCAGCTGTCTGCCTGCTGGTATTAGCCACCCATACCCTTCAGCAAAGCTGGTTCTGCCAGACTGATCTATATTGCTTACAACCAAGACACCTCATTCATACAATCTATGATGCTCTTTTTTCTTTTCTTTCCATCTGTCCTTCCTCCCTTTCTTCTTTCCTTCCTTCCGTCTTCCAGTCTGCAGATGAAGAATGTGTGCCTCTAGCTTCCTGTGTGTATAAGTAAGTATGGCGCAGTAATAATGCTTGTTCATTATGAATAGTGAAAATTTGAGAGTTTTATGATTTGTTTTTTGTACAGTGATAACTTGGTACTCATGCAATGAGTATAAAATGATGAATACTAAATAAATTTTTTTTGCCTGGGGGTGTCAAGTTAGGCAGTCAACACCAAGTTCCAGCATTTGTGTTGATTACCTAGCAGACAAGTATCAGGACAAGATTTTCACATCACAATGCCTCAAGTTTCAAATTCAATGGCTTTCAAGTTTAATGAGTTTCAAAGTAGTCAAGGACCCAATTTTGACTGTATCTGTGTCTTTCAATGTTCTCAGAGATGATTGTATGTGTGTGTATGCTTGATATGTGCACATGTGGGCAGGTGTGTGTGTACATATGCTGGGTACAGCTCCCCTGAAGCACTTCACAGTGTTTGTACCAACCCATTCCTCACAAGTCTTTGAAGTAGGAACCCTCATTCCCATCCTCCTTTTACCTGCGAGGAAATTGGGGTGAAGAAGCTTTAGAGACCTGTCCAAGATCACACAGCCACGACGAAGGAACAGAGCCAGACATCACCCTGGCTCCTCGAGTCCAGGGCCTTAGCTTTGAACAAAGTCAGGAGCTGAGGGGAAGGAACAGCAGAGCGGAAGGGAGAGGCGACCCTTTGAGAAATCCGGCTGGTTAATAGGTAGGGACTGTCAAGACCATAGGCTCCAAGACCCATGATGCTGGGTCTGATGATAGAGAGAATGTGGCCGAGAAGACTCTTTATGGCTTTGGAGGACACAGCCCTCACTTCTGGAGATGGCAGAAGCCAAGGTCACCTTCACCAAGGCTGGGGAAGGGGGAGCAGTTAGGCAAGCAGTTAAGTTGGGTGTCGGCATACACGACCTGTGGCCCACAGGTGGCTGGGTGCAAGAGCAGGGGTCCCACGGGGAGAAGAGCAGGAGGAAGGCATTGCCAGTGGCCTGTGACTCTGTCCCTGCTCTTTCTTTACTGAAAACTCTACTGCTCTGGCAGACAGTGCTGAGTGCAGGTGTGATTCACTGGAGGGTGAACTCAGGATCCAGCTTGGGACCTCAGAGCATATGGTCCTAGTCCTTCAGAGGAGAGAGTGAGGCATTGCAGGACAGGATGGAGGGGAGGCAGTGCTGTGTCTGTCCCTGCTGGACACAGGCTGAATAGCCACAGGCTCCTCCTCCTCCTTGCTCCAGAGAGAGAGAGAGAGAGAGAGAGAATGAGAGAGGGAGGATAGGACAGCATCTGTGCTCACTCCACTGTGGTCCCTCCTGGGGCCGGGCATGAGTTTCTCCTGCAGTTGCTGCCCTTGTGCCAGGCTCTCCAGGCCACTCTCACAGCACCTGCATGGTGCCCCTCTGCCTCCAGCAGCTGGGTAGCCCCACGAAATGGGGTCCCACTGCAGGTTTTGCCCTCTGCTACAAAGAGCCCTCATCCCAAGCTGACCCCTCAGGCTGCAGCGCTTGCTTGACCATCATATGAAGTGACCAAGCTCCATCCTGCACCTGCTGCTCCCTGTCGGAGGGGACTTTTTCTGGCTGCCCTGGGTCTCCCAGCCCCACCAGTTCCGTGTCCCTTGAGTTCCCTGTGTTCTGTTGTGATCACAGGTAAGTGAGTTGCCCCTGGCTTATGCTTGGAGTGTTGTGCATGCGAGCGATTTTGGGTGGGGCTGAGGGACACTAGCCATTGTGGACAGTTAAGAGAGGGCTCTCATGTCAGAATGACAAAACCTGTCTGCTCCAGGGAGAATTTTAGCTTCCTGCCTGTCCCTGCTGGGTTATTTCAAGCCCCATGAGAGTGAAACACCTCTGATCTACTGTGGATGTTTCGGTCTCAAAAGTAGTGGCTTTCTAGCACTGAATCTGTGCCTGCACCTTCATTAGTACCATTCCCCCCTCGGCTCACTTACTTATTAATTCGGTAAATATTGAAATGCCTGAATGAAGACTAGCAGACAGTGATAGTATTTATTAACTTGGAAGGTTCCAAATCTTCCTTGCTGGGTTGATGGAGGCTGGAACCGATGGAGAGATCCCCAGTCATGGTGACCTCAAGGATTCCCTCCAACCTTGAGAGGTTAAGGGTCTGTTACGATCAGGTCATGGGGCAGAGCGTCTGCAAAAGCCGGAAGTGTACTCTATCCCTGAAGCCTCTCGGGTGCGTTGTGTTTAGAAGAAGAAGAAACAGCACCATTTCCTTAAATCAAGGGATTTCCTGCAGGATATGGCAGTGACATTTGTGGAGGAGCTGGGTTCCCGTGCCTGGTGTGTCAGGGTTGCTTTCTGGATGGCAGAGAGGGGCAGGTGGGACCTGGGCAGGCTTTTGGGAAGAAGTGATGCTGTGAAAAGAGTGAAAAGTGGCCAAGTGGGTAAGAAGCTGACAAGCAGCTGTGGGGGAAGATGGGCAGGAACAGCACCCCAGCACCCTGAGTTCCATGTAACCGGGATCAGGTGGGTGAGAGAGGACAGGTGGGGGATGGATTCGGGTGCTGGTGGACATCAGCCCCGTGGGGACGTTGATTTGGAGCACTTTATACATAGAGTAACTGTTGCATAGTTTTCTCTATTCACTCTCCTTTACCCAGACTTTACACACAGGAGCATCACCCCCTTAGCCTGCTCTCCCCCAAAACTACCGAATCAGAGTCCAGAGCTCTTTCTCTTTAAATTCTTTTGTGGCTGGAGGTGGAAGGTTACTTTAATTACTGTCAATTACTTGGAACCATCTAGCCTTTGGTTTCCGGTGATAAATTAATGAAATTACCACAGTGAGCTAATTACCAAGGATACAAATGTGAGGCGGTGTAGCCACTAGAGTCAATTGCATCTCATTTGCACATTCTTCCAGAGTGGAGGACATAGCCTTTAAATAATGCAGTTTCAGTGTATCTGGATTCCCGTCCTCAGTCATAGAGACATATTTACTACGCATAATTAGAAGGTGAATAAGATGATGACAGTGGGATTTACAGCCTTGACACTGGGTGGAAGGAGCAGTTAGTGACCTGCAAACTTCTAGAACCTTGACTCCAGGTGGTCTGCCTTTGGGGTGCGCACCTGTCCTTGCTCACCGATCGCCTCCCACAGACCTGGGGCTGATTGTGGCTTAGCAATGGCAGTTGTGGGACAGGGATCTGTGGGACACACACAAGGGCAGGCAGAGTTGTTCATACGTTTGCCTTCCTGTTGGTGCCCTGGGTTAGCACGCCCCACATCGCAGTTGAGAAGCTGAGGAGTGGAGCTTGAACCCCAGCATTAGCCGGAAATTCTGGGGACTGAGAGAAACTGAGCCACTTCCGTCAGATCTGCTTACTACATTCTCGTAGAAGAGATGATAATCTCTTTTCTCTGCAGCTTCCTGGGACGAGACAAGCCCATCTGAGGGGAGAGGTGTAGAAAAGCCCTGGAACCCTGTGAGGCCACAGCTGCGAGGGCTTCAGAAGACCTCCGAGGGTCAGTGCGCACAGGGACCACGGGGTTCACTTTCCTGGCACTTGCTGAGCCCTGTTTTCTAACCTCAAATGAAAAGGAAGCAGCGAGCCTGCTGGCCTGTGTGATGAAGGGAAGAAGCCTTGATTTTATAGCTCCTCTTTGATCTCATCAGCCAATAGAACTTACAGATGGGGGTGATAAGTGAGGTGACATCCATAGATAACTTAGGCAAGGCTTGGGACTCTCGAGGTCCTCCAGGGTAGAGATGGTAGAAGAGAGAAAAGGACTCAAATGTGGCTTTGGGATTGTCAGGCGTCTGATCAGTGACAATGGGCAGAGGGGGAAAACCACCCGCTCTGCAGTTTCTCACGTGTGGTGACGAACTTAGCTTTTAGTGATGACGCTAGGATCTCCCAGCTGGCTCAGCTCAGGCCTCGTTCAGATGCTCACATGGAGTCTGACTCCAGGAAGGACTTCCATACCTGGGGATCCTCGAAGGGAAGCCTCCCTCGGGCCCTCCCCAGACACCTTGGAAGCCGGGGAGACCAAATGCACATGGTCAGCAGCGGTCTGCAGCGGCCTGAGGGTGGGTGGAAGCAACTCCAGGACTCTCCTTTCTTCCAGTTCTTTTCTATGTGTCACCCTCGGGGCCCAGGAGCCCAGCCCTGTGCCCTGTTTCCCAGCCCACTGTTGGCCTTGGTAAAGGATGGGATGGTGGAAAGACCAATGAATAAGGAACAAACTAGCGGATTATGGGAACAAATTTTCTTGCTCCCTAAATTCAGGGCAAGTCTTGGTCTCCCTCCATAAACGTTCTTGGGTCTCCTTCCTCCCCAGGAACCTGTCACAGGAGGCTCTACTCACCTGGAATCTGCCCAGTGAGCTGGCACTGAGTTTGGGGCTGGCACCAACCCTGACCTTTGTCCCAACTTTAGAGCGACCTAAGGGGCTCAGGTGCCTCAGCCCAAACCTGAGTCCAGGTGAACACACCTGGCTTCTCTTCTACTACACTGATAAAATACACAGAACACAACTTACTGCTCTAGCCACTGTGCAGCTTGGTGGCTTTAAGGCCATGTGAATGGGCAGCTACTTTTGACCAATGAGGGCAAAGTTTTTAGAGCTTTCAGTGATAACAAACAGCCCACTGTGGCATACATGCCAGAGGTTTGCTACTACTGCTAGATCTAGAACGACCTCCAAAAGCCTCCTGTGTTCAGAGGTGGGGCTTTTGGAAGATGATTGGATCATAGGGGATTGGATCATGGGGTGCAGTGGATGAATCCCGGCTGTTAGGAGGGGGACAGGGCTGGATGGAAGAGGAGATCCCTGGAGGTTCCTTGCTGGCTCCTCCTTTCTCTCTGCTTCCTGGCCACCATGATGCCAGCAGTTTTCCTCTGCCCACACCCTTCCGCTCTGCTGTGCCTGCCTGGGAGCCAGCTGACTGCACGGAATCCTCCGAGAGACATGGGTCAAACTACACCCTTCCTCCTTTACGTTGGGGGTGTTGGGCATTGTGCCTGGCAACAGGAAGGTGATGACAGAGCAACCATCCGCACCGCCCACCTCCAGCCCTTCCTGTCTCCCCTGGAATACAGCTCTGCACCTTAAACTCTAGCTCCTCTCTCCCCTCCCAGTCCCTGGCGACCTCCACTCAGCCTTCTGCTCCTGCGGATTTGATTACTCCCGACGCCTCTTGTGAGCATTTCCCCCTGTGTCAGGCTTATCTGGCTTAGCATGGTGGAATATGCTAGAATTTCCTTCCTTTTAAAGGCTGAATAGTCTTTCTTCTGCCTTGTGTCTGGACCACATTTTGATTTTCCACTTGTCTGTTGAAGGACACGGCTTGTGCCCCTGTCATAGAGTTGGCCTTGACTACTTGCTGCCCACTCAGCTAGAGTCTAAGTCTAGGGAGTTTTGCATGTACCCCCAGCCCCACGAGCCTGGGGAGGGCTGCTGCAGGAATCGCCGCATGCATAAAAATACTTCATTATGCTAAGTAACTAATGCATGCTTATGGGAGGAAATCTGGAAAATGTAGAACAGTGTCAAGAAGCAGTAAAAACTGCCTATAACCTCTGCCCCGGAGAAAACAGACCTGTACGCACCCTGGGACAGAAAGATTAAGAGAAAGAGCAAGAGGCCAATGACAGCCTCTTGCGTGGAAGCTGACGGCGCTGTTTCCTTTGCAGAGGAGCAGCTTGGAAAAAGCCCCTTGAGGACTAGGGACCCCAGACCCAGCTGCTTAAGCTCACCAGGGCCACAGAAGCTGCTGGAGCCAGGCCAGGCGGGCACTGCAGGGGGCATGTGCACAATTTGCAGGGGACATTAGTTGGCACTAATGGGAGAGTTCCGGGCCCAGGGTGAGGACTGCAGCAGCCCAGAGGGTGCTGAGCATGTGTGTCCCCCCTGCCTGGCTGCTCTGTCCTTACCCTCTGGGAACCGTTCTGAGAGCTTCCCAGGGCAGCCCTACTAGGAACCACCGGCTTCTCCCCCTGCTGGCTGAGATGTTTGGGGACCAAGGAGGGATAAGGCACCTCTGAAAGGTGAGACAAAGCAGAGAAATCTGGGGCTGGGTGGCGGGTGTTGTGTGGCACCAGGCTAAGGGTGACTGGTAGTCAGGGGCAATATTCTTCCAAGGGAACAGGGGAAATGTAAATCTCGGTTTCTGATGAGACTTTGACTTGAAAGCCTCTGGCAAAGCTGGCGCAGGGTGCTTTCCCCCAGCCTGGGACAGCCTGGAGGATACACTGACACTCCAGCCAAACTGCCAGACCCCTCCCAGTCCCTCCCTTCCCCCAGGCGGCACCAGCTGTCACTGCGCATGACAACCATGGCAGCCACAGCCTGATCCCTGGCCCAGCCCTCTGCAGCTCGCAGGACCCCACACGGGGAGGAACAGCCCTTGTGTCTCCCGTCTGTCCCCTGGAGTGTGTGACTCCGTGTCTCTCGGAGGAGAAGAGGAGATCCTGATGAGGCAGGGTGCCTTGGCTAGGACTGCAAGCCATGCTTTCAAACCCCAGGCCGGTTCTGTCTCTGGGGTGCAGAGCAGAGTGAGGTGACAAGGCACGTAGGGGTCCTCGGGATCTCTGGGCTCACTGCAGAGAGGTTGATGACAGTGGCCAGCAGAAGTGGCCTCATGATGCTGTTAACAATAATTCTCAAGCTGCCATCTATGAGATGGTGTATTCTTTTTTTCAGTACTGGGGGTTCAGGACCCTTCCCCTGAGCTGTATCCCTGACCCTTTATTTATTTATTTACTTTACATTTTGAGACAATGTCTCCATAAGTCACTAAGTTGTCCAGGCTGGGCTTGAATTTCTGGTCTTCCTGCCTCAGCTTCCATAAGTGCTAGACTGATTTATATTTTTAAAATGTAATTTAATTTAATTTTTTACCTTTCTGAGACAAGGCCTCACTGTGTAGTTCAGGCTGGCCTTGAACTCACTTCATAGACCAGGCTGGCCCTCAAACTCACAGCAATCCTCTTGCCTCAGCCTCCTGAGTGCTGGGCCATCCTGACTTATATTGTAAAAGCACTCTCTTACCCACATTCCCGTATTCTGTTTTTTAGAAATTGTAGTTAAAATGTACACACAGTTTACCTTTGGTGGCGTCTAATCAATGCATTCAAAACATTATTCAGTCATCTCCACTATCTAGTTCCAGAACATTCTCATCACCCCCAAAGGAAATCCCAGATCAGTGATCTGTACTGAGAATTAGTGGTCTATCTCTGGGCCGCATATGCAAAAAGCAGCCAGGCAAACACCCTGTTCTCCCAACGAAGAGGTTTTCTCTCCTCCTCTCTTCTCTCCTTTCCTCTTCTCTGCTGCTCTCCTCTCTCCTCTCCTCCTTTCTTCTCTTCCCTTCCCTTCTCTTCTTCCTTTCCTTTTCTTTTCTTTCCTTTCCTTTCCTTTCCTTTCCTTTCCTTTCCTTTCCTTTCCTTTCCTTTCCTTTCCTTTCCTTTCCTTTTTTTTGGAATCCGGTCTTTGTAGCCCAGAATGGCCTGAAATTGCAGTGGCCCTCCTGCCTCAGTCTTCTAAGTGCTGAGATTACAGGCATGAGCCAGCCCTCCTAGCTAGGGTAAGGCTGGATTGAATGTGCAAAGTTTTGTAAAACTTTTTATTTTTTTGAGACAGGGTCTCACTATGTAGTCCAGGTTGCCCTTAAACTCATTGGATAGGCCAGGTTGGCCTCAAACTCATGGCAATCCTCCTGCCTCACCCTCCTGAGTGCTGGGATTCAGACCTCCACCCCCCCCCAGCAAAATATGTAAACTTTTAAAGTAATGCATAATATTATTTTAGTGACACATATTTTAAATCACATAGGAAATAAGATAATATATAAACTAAAAAATGTGCTCCTCCAGTTCTCCCTGCTAGAGACCGCAGGGGACCCAGCAGTCACGAAGCAGTCACTCCTTTTCCTCCTCTGCCTCACTGCGCTCCCAGGCTGCTTCCACCCCTGTGGATTTACTATGCTGAGCCCCCACGGAATGGGCTCATGGGAAGTGGCTTTGTGCAGCCAGCTTCTTTCACTTTGCACAAGGTCTCCAAGGTGCGTCCACGTAGTGGTTCACATGGTCCTTCTGGTGGTGGAAGCGTGTTCCGCTGTGTGGGGCGCTGCGTGTTCTGTGTGTGGACGGCTGCGTGTGTTCACCTGTCCGTCAGCTGATGAGTGGCGGTTCTTTCCATGTCTGGCTATTGTGAGTCAAACCCATGCCCTCCTGTTGACCCTGTGCAGCCTGATCATCTCCATCGTGCAGATGGGACACTAAGGCCAGAGCCGTGAAGATGTCATAGCCTGCACTTTCCAGCAGCCTGACACGCCAGCACCCCGAGGGCCCCGCCGGAGGTGTCAGGGTTCATCCCACGAGCCCAGGTCTGCCCTGCTTCTGATGCCCAGGGGAAGTCATGGGCCCCCCCTGTCCTGCACTCCTGTCCTTGACCAAGCTCAGCCCGTGGTGGCTCCTTGTGATGCTAGCAGGTGAGTGGGTGTCATCACCAGGGCTTTGTGTCACCTGTGTGCCCCCAGGCTGTGTCCCTTTGTTACAGTCATCAAGGCTGTGGGGGGTCCCGAGAGGTGGTCAGCCAGGCGATGGGTTCCGGAGAGAAGGCAGCAGGGCTGTCACAGCTCTGGCATCAGCAGCTGTGTCACCTTGAATGTCCCAAGCTTCAGCATTCTTCATCTGCAAAGCACAAATAGTTCTGTGGCCCTCCTGGGGCTATTCTGGGGACCAAACAATGCTTCATTAGCACCTGGGCTCTGGGGGACCCTCAGGACACCCACATGGTGATGATTGTCACTGCAGTGCCTTCTGTCCCAGATGGCCTGTGCTCTCTGGGTTTTGGAGCTGGTGTTCTCCACCTGCCTGGGCAGCCGTGGAGTGGGGTTGCTGTTTGCCAAGCGTAGGAATAAACTCCCTCGCGCACAATTCCGCAGTGCGATGCCTCACTGACAGGAAGTGGCGAGTGCCGGGGGTGAAGGCAGATCCCTGGTGATGAGCTAAATGGCAAGGGAGGGATTCCAGGCTGGCTTCAGTGGTTTATCTGCCGCGTGGGTGGGAACCAGAGCCGTACCCCGCCAGCCATAGTGGGGGAGGTCTCCCGCCTGCCCTCTAGTTCCTCCAGTGGACCAGGTGCCTCCTCCACGTCCCTGTGCCCCGGAGGCTCCAGGGTGCACAGCTGAATCTCATTGCTAAGTCTGGGCATCGCCGGCTGCTGCTGCACCTTTCTTTCTTTGCTGTCTGATCTCGCAGTCACTGACCTTTGAAGAAGGCAGAAGGCAAGGGCACCTGAGGGTCACCATCACCCCCCACAGGGACGCAGCTGGGCTGGTTCACATCCCCATTTGTCAGATGAGCAAACAGGCTCAGTGACCTGAGTGCCTTCGCCCTGAGGGGAGGTGACCAGGAAGCCACACACCGCTTCCTCCGCCTCCCAGGGACCCTTCCTCTCCCCTGCCCATCCCGCAGTGCTGGCGCAGCAAGGCCCTCACATGCAGGCCGAGGATCGCCTCTTCAAACACCTCTTTGGGGGCTACAACCGCTGGGCGCGGCCGGTGCCCAACACCTCGGACGTGGTGATCGTGCGCTTCGGACTGTCCATCGCCCAGCTCATCGACGTGGTGCGCCCCGTCCTGCACGCCCTGCCCACCCTGTCCTCCAGCCCTCCTCGGTCACAGCTGGGTCCCTCGTCCTCTTCCTGCTCTCCGGCCCCTCTCCTGACCCAGATGCCTCTCAGAGGGCCTCGTGCAGGTGGCAGTGTCAGAAGAGGTGGCCCTCCCAGGTGGAGGTTCACTCTGATTGCTCTCTCTCTCTCCCCACTGCTGGCCAGGATGAGAAGAACCAGATGATGACCACCAATGTCTGGCTAAAGCAGGTGAGGGCTGCCCCAAAGGAGGGGCCAGGAGCCCCCTGACTTTGGCCCCTTAGGGACCCTTTGCTGACCAGGGCCAAGGAGAAGCCAGATACGGAATTCACAGTTCCCACTTAGGGTGTCCCAAGCTCATGGCACTGCCATCCACACACCCCAGCAGAAGGAACATTCTGCCCATTTGACAGCTGAGGACAGTGAAGGGCAGGATGCAGCTGGGTGTGCTCTACCCTGAGACCCAGAGAACACTGTGTTCCATGCCTGTGCTGCTTAAGAAGACACCAAAGTTTAGTAGCTTAAAGCAATGACCAGCTTACCATGGTGCAGGGCTTTATATGCTTTGCGTGGTCAAAGCTAGAGTACTTGGTGTCTGGCTGGTGGTGGCTGAGTCTATTCTGGAGAGTCTAAAAAAGCTTCCCTCATGTGTATATCCCTTGGCAGGGGAGTGTGGAAGAGTCCAGAAGGCTCTAGAAGGTTCTGGAAGGCTGGCCCAGGCTGGGCTCCTCCTCTGTTAGGCACTTTCAGGGTCATTCTCTGGGCCCTGTCCAGCAGGGGAGTTGTATTCTCACCTGGTGGCTCAAGTTTCCCAGTATGATGGTGCCAAGAGACAGGCAGCAGAAGCTGTTAGTCTCATGTCTGGACACTTGTCCAGCATCGATCCTGCTGGATTCCACTGATCCGAAGGAATCCAGCGGATCCAGGGGAGGGGTGTCAATCCTGCCTCCTAGTAGAAGAGAAGCCAAAGAATATGTAGCCCTCTTTGATAGGCTGTGCCCGGGACAGACTCAGGGACCAGCCCTTTTGAGAACACTTCCCTACTCTACCCCTCATGCTCTGCCCATCCACTCCCAAGGCACCGACGCAGCAGAAGAATATGAGAAAGAGAAGCTGGTCCCCTGCCTACTCCTCTGCCCACAGCCCATTGGTACCTGCTCCTTCCTATGGCAGAGGTGAATGCACAGAAGACCGCAGGACCAGTGTCCTCTGCTTGTCTGCCTGCCTTGCTGGGCCCTGGATGGTGCTGGGCTGTGTGTCAGGGACTAGGATCTAGAAGTAGGAGGCTGTCTTGGTTACTTTTCTCTCCTTGCTGGGACAAAACACCCAACACCCAAAACGAAGGAAAGAAAGATTTATTTAGTTCACTGTTTGTGGAGGTTTCAGGCCATAATCAGCTGGATCCAAGGCAGAGTGGTGTGGCACTGGGGCAGCACTTCAAGGCAGCAGCCAGCAAGAGCAGCCAGAGCAAAAGAGGGGAGAACAAGCTTCTTTCCCTCCCTTATACTGTAAGCAGGCCCCCCACCCCCACCCCAGGGCAGGTGTAGCCCTCCTCTTGCACAGGCTAGGATGTTTACCAAGTAAGCCTCCTGGCTCCTTGCTGAGTGTCTTAGTTAAATTTCTAAACTTCTCAAGTTGACACAATGAATCAACTGTAACAGAGGCTTTGGGCAATTCCCCTCTGACACCATTCACCTAGAGCAGGGGGCCCCAGGCTCCCCTTTACAGGTGCGCCCCCTGGAGGCTAGAGTGAGAAAGGACTTGGAAAGCCACACAGTTAAGCAGTGCTGGGGAGGCAGGCCTAGAACCCTAGAACCTCGGTTGCTCCCACTGTCCCTGTGTCCTGCTCACCTGGATCAGGCTGGGGTGGCAAGGAAGGGACACTGCAGAGGGAGCCAGGCTGCCCATAGCCACCTCCAACAGCCCCTGATGCTGGGCTAGTTGCATAGCTTTGGGGAGCCTCAGTTTCCTCATCTGTAAAGTGGGATGGTACCATCCACTACCCCAGGATGGGATTCCCGGAGACACCCCCAAATGGTGGCTCAACCTGTAAACCTGACAGATAGACTGGAGAGAGGGTAAGAACCCAACTTGAGGGAGAAGAATGGGCTCACTTGGACAGGCTTGGTGGAAGTGGGGGTGGAGCCCAGTGCATCCCGTCCCTGTGGGGGACAACTCTGGAGCACAGTCTGAAGGTCACAGGTGACCACCCTGTCTCATCTTTGGGCTTCTGAAAGATTGGTTCCACCTCTTTGCTCTTCTGTGCCCTGTTCTGTGAAATAGGACACATTTGTGTCTGCTCAGCATGTCCTGCTGGGTTCCTGGGAGGCTCTTTCTGGGTGCAGAGCGTAAATAGAACTGTAAGATGTGACACCCCGGAAATGGCGGGCCTGGCTGCAGACACAGGAGGATCTCCCTGTGGTCGTCCCTCCGGGAGGGCAGGCTGAGGACCAGGTAGCCAGCACTCTGGCTACGGAAGTCCAGGCCCCGAGGAGGCTGGGTTCCTGACACTGGTGCTGCACACCCAGCTTGGAGCCCTGTTCTGACTGTGGCCCCTCTGTCTGTGGGGCTGTGTAGGGAGCTCCGGGGCCCAGGCCCCCGCCCCGGCAGTGTGGTGATGAAACCCTCTCTGCCCACAGGAGTGGAACGACTACAAGCTTCGCTGGAATCCGGCCGACTTCGGCAACATCACTTCCCTCCGGGTCCCTGCCGAGATGATCTGGATCCCTGACATTGTGCTCTACAACAAGTAGGACACGGCGGGAGTCCTGAGGGGACTCAGGGGACGCTGGGCAGGGGACTTGGGAGGGGAGGTCCCTGCCTCCCTTTTACCCGCCTAACTTATTCCTTTATTTTCTTTCTTTTGCTTTGCTCTTTCACTCCTATACTCCAACATACACTGAGCAGCTACTGTGTGTCTGTGCCTGGCGCCGCTGGAGGGACAGGCGGGCAGGTTCCCAGGGATCTTCGGAGAACTCGGCGCCTGTGCTCTGCAGATGCCCACAGCGGGCGCTGCGAGGGTGGCGCTGCTGTCTGAATCTGTGCGAGGTGTCCTAGGCCAGCGACTCTGGAGGGGACAAACCCATTCAGTGTGATTGGTGCTTCGTTGTTACTCAGCTGCCTTGGCACGACCAAGGAGGATGGATCTGACCAGGGCAACCCGAGTCTCACGGAAGGCAGGAGGCACCTTAAAATCCAGGGGGCAAACACTAGAGCCGCGAGTCTCAGGTTCCCACTCTCTCCCTGGCTTGGGAACTGGCACCCAAGATCCTGGGTGCCTGACGGTGGTCAGGGGTAAATCCTGGCATCTGTAGGACCTGGAGTTTTAGGATTGCCAATAAGTCTTTGCCCAGTGCCATGTGATTATCCCAAGAAACTCCTTGAAGGACAGCACAGAAGTCCAGTCCAAACCCTTGCAGACATTGAGTCCCTGCACCAGCGCTAATAAAGTTATTCTTTCTCCAAAATGGGAGCTTGTGGCCATCTAGTGGCAATTATGTGAAATGACCAAAATAGCTTTTATTAGAAAAATGTAGTTTTTTTAAAAATTAGGGATTCAATCCAGCATTTGTAAACTAAGCAACATCCCTAGCCTCTTTTATTTTAATACAGGATCTCCCAAAGTCCCTAAGTTTCCCTTGCCTGGTTTGTACTTGTGAGCCTCCTGCCTCAGTTTCCCATACTGCTGGGACTATGGGTGTGCACCACCATGCCTGGCTCAATTTGAATTTTTGACTGGCGTGTTTGTTATTCTCTTTCAAAATTCCTGTCCATATCTCAACCCTGAAACTGCTGGGGGAGGAAAAGTCTCTATTCCTGTGTATTCTGATTCTGGGCTTCAGAGTTGCCCATTGGAACTGAAAGGGGAGGGACAGTGCTAGACCAGGGCACTGAGCATGCTGTGCTACTACTCAAGGGGAGTTGCAGGCTCAGCTTCCTGTCACCATCTTTCCATGTCCCCAGAGCCCAGATGGGTCACCGGGTGCTCAGGGCCTTGCACCCTACCCTCCTCTCCACTGTCCCCCACCACACTCGTCTCTCCACTCCCACATCCACCTGTTCCTCAGCCCCATGAGACAGCCACACTGTCCTTCCATCTCTCAGCCAGATCCTACTCTGGTCAAGGCCTTGATCAAACAGCCACGTTTGGGATGACAGTGATGGCGTCTCCTGTTCCTCAGGCCTAGGGTTGAGGCTACCTAGAAATGTGTGCTAGAAGCAGGGACCCCAGGAAGTACCTTCCTTCAGCAGCCCAAATGCTAGGTCTCATCTGAGCAAAACCCACAAGATTTGGGTGGAGAAGCCAGGACCCTCCTCCACCTGACAGCTGACTCATCACCTGCTAGGAGGGAAAGAACACTCTAAAAACAAGAATATGAAACAAAAACAAGCAACAAAAGTACATATAGCTCATGCTCTCAGATATGTAATACTGTTCTGAAAATGATCTGTGTGACAGTCGAACATGAGGTGTGATCAAAATGCACAGTGAATGTTTAAATTTATTTTTTATTTTAGTAAAAGACACATTTCCAGGGGCCGGGGATTTAGCTCAGTGGTACAAGCGCCTGCCTGGCAAGCGCAAGGTTGTGAGTTCCATCCCTTGTTCCAAAATAAATAAATAAAATTTTTAAAAAGACACATTGCCATGAATCCCCCTCAAAACACTGTCTCCCTTTAGACACACTCATCCCATTCCCTGGCTATTCTGAGCGGTTCTGGAGTCCTCTTTCTGAATGTCTTCACAGGTGTCCCCAGAGCTGCAGTGAACACACCTGCTGAGTGCCCCCAGTGGAAAGGCAGGCTTGCAAAATCATTTCGGAGTGTCCTCAGCCCTTTTATTCAGTGAATATGGCAACGTACCAATTCTGGGCTCGTTCCCAATGTCTAAATGACTGCAAAAGATCAATTCAAGGCATCGAGGGGGGCCATGAGGGTGCAACTAAAGACATTCACAAAATAGCTCTTCCAGAGCTGCCTCAGAAAGAGTGAGAATAAGGGATGAGTGTGTCTGAAGTAAAGGGCAGTATTTTGAGGGGGGAATCAGTGGCAATGTGTCTTTTACCATGATAATTTTAAAATTTAAATTCACCATGTTTTTTCAATCACACCCCCATGCATGCTACATAAGTGATTAAATGTTAACGGTGGTTCTTTTAAAAAATTCCCTTCCAACTTCTTACTTTTGCAATGAAAGCAGTGATGTTGGAAAAGACATCCAGGTACGTGTGTCCTCTGGGAAAGATCCGCACCCCTGCGGAGGATGCATGCCGGGCTGAGTCTGGGGGCCGCCTTGCTTCTGCTCCCCGGCCCGGTGGCCGTGCAGGGCACCCCAGCCTGTCTCCTCTCCCCAGTGCCGATGGCGAGTTTGCAGTGACCCACATGACCAAGGCCCACCTCTTCTCCACCGGCGCCGTGCACTGGACACCCCCGGCCATCTACAAGAGCTCCTGCAGCATCGACGTCACCTTCTTCCCCTTCGACCAGCAGAACTGCAAGATGAAGTTCGGCTCCTGGACCTACGACAAGGCCAAGATCGACCTGGAGCAGATGGAGGACATGGTGGACCTGAAGGACTACTGGGAGAGCGGCGAGTGGGCCATCGTCAACGCCACGGGCACCTACAACAGCAAGAAGTACGACTGCTGCGCCGAGATCTACCCCGACGTCACCTTCTACTTCGTCATCCGGCGCCTGCCGCTCTTCTACACCATCAACCTCATCATCCCCTGCCTGCTCATCTCCTGCCTCACGGTGTTCGTCTTCTACCTGCCCTCCGACTGCGGCGAGAAGGTCACGCTGTGCATCTCCGTGCTGCTGTCGCTCACCGTCTTCCTGCTGCTCATCACCGAGATCATCCCGTCCACCTCGCTGGTCATCCCGCTCATCGGCGAGTACCTGCTCTTCACCATGATCTTCGTCACCCTCTCCATCGTCATCACGGTCTTTGTGCTCAACGTGCACCACCGCTCGCC
>PVLA01006503.1:0-122689 GCA_004027455.1 Hydrochoerus hydrochaeris
CCCCCTTCCTTCCCCCTCCCCCTCCCTCTCTTTCTCCTTCTTCTTCTTCTTCGGTTCTTGTTTTACTCTTCAGTTAAAAGCTGGTCCCTTTCACCCCTCAGTTCTTTTACTCTGCTCAGAATTCCCTTTTTATTAATGAGATGCCCCAGACTAAATAATGCACAACTGCCATTTCAACCAGGTCTGTGGACCAGGACAAATGGTTCCCTGTTTTATAAAGCAGTACTTCCATTTGTGTGTCCTCTCTAGAAAGACTTTCCTACTTCACTCACTGACTTCTGTGTTACTCCCATGTACTGTATATTAGCACTTTCTTTTCCCCAGATATCTGAGCAACTTTGGTGAAGACAGTCAGCTTCCTCTCTGCATTTCCAAATCCTTTTTGTTGTCTTTGGCCCCCAGGCCTGTTGTTCTTCCCACCCCCTCCCACTCACGCCCCACTGAAGCTTGTCCTCTGCTGACGACAGAGGGACAGATTCTTAGGTAATACTCCTGCTGACATTAACAGGAGCTTGATTCTGTTAGAAATCCCTGTGAGAAAACACATCTTAAAACATTTCCTCCCTGTCCCCAGGGATTGGCTTTTAAAAAGTGGAAAGAATGTCTTCAGGAACAGGGACATCTCGGGCTTGACATTTAAGATCACTGGCTTCACACTGGTAAACACAGACTCTGTAAAGTACTCCTGGTTCTTGACACTTTAGCAGAAGGATCAGGACGTGATCCTGTAGCTGGAAGCGTTGTTCATGTGGTACTTGGAGCCCTGAAAGCCTTCTGAGTCTCTCGCAGTGCCCTGCCTAATTTGACCTGGTGGCCATGCTGTCAGGAGTTCGTGATGCCAGCACTGTGTCATCAGGTTCAATGATGACAATGGTCTTTCTCCTTCCTTTCCTTTTGTTTACTTATTTTTCTGGTGTCCATATACCACAAAGTTTTATCCAGAAGTCATCAGAAATCACTTTTTTTTTCCTTTCTGAGCCCTAGTTGGAATCTTTGGAAGGTACCAAGAATGAATGGATTCTGTTCTCTAGACAACAAAAAGATCTCTCCCAATTTTACCTATCTTAACTCCTTTGTCTGCCAGCCAGCCAGTCTCGTCACAGAGCCCGTCAACCCACACAAACCTGTTGGTCTGCAGGATGGAGTTGAGACAGAGGAACTTGGAGAGGTCTTGTCTCTCCTTCAGAACTTTCTGCTGATAGCCAGGATTGATGTCTGTTGCCTGTAGCTGTGGACTTGTAACCAGAGGGTCCGGCCTTGCTCTGGATGGGGAACCCTTGCCATGCCACACCCTCGTTGTGGTCCTACTTGTGATGGCGTGTCACTGTTAGGTCAGCAGGCAGCCTGAGTTCCAAACTGTGGTGATGTTAGCCTAGTGTGATGCTCTTCTTTCCACCCTCACTCTACGGTAGACACACAGCTGCATACACATATACATGCAGGCACGGTTGCTCTTCCTATTTTAAAAATGGCTTGGAGGGCTGGGGTATAGCTCAGTGGTGGAGTACTGGTCTAGTGTGCACATGGCCCTGGAATCGACCCTCAGAACCACAAGAACAAAACAAAAAATGTCACAAAGATGAAAGCAACTTGGACTCACACATCTGTGAGGAAAGATGAAGCTCTTATTTCATCCTCACTTCGCATTTTTAAATTTCTGCATAGAGTTTTGATTATTAGTTTGAATGCTTTTTTTTCTGAGAAATGAAATAGTCTCTTTGTTGGGATCTGTCCTTTGTGCTCCATCCTGCCCTATACGCAGGTCTAGGGGACCCATTCCCATGGGCTGCTACAGTAGGTTTTCTCTCTCAGTTGCAGCGTCCACTGTCTGCTTCTCTTTAGTGGACCAAAAGCTCTAGAAAGATGGAAAACTCTCATGTGGGTGGGTCATGTGTAAGATCAGCTTCTCTGTTTGCCTATTAAAAAGGCATTTCTGGCTCCTGGCTGAAACTGTAGTTAATTTCACTGTATCCTGCTCTGGACTTGGAGAAATAAGAGACCCTTTGTGTTTCTGCTGTTGGCTTTTCTCCTCCTCCTCCTCCTCTTCCTCCTTCTGTTCCTCCTCCTACTCCTCTTGTCTTTTTTTTTACTCCTCTTGCCTTGCTACTTTTTCTTTCCTGCAGACATAGATCTTCAAGCTTTGCATAAGTGTAATTAAACTGAAAATTCCTTGAGGGCCTACTGTGTGTAAGTTTTTATGAGTTGGGGGACACAGCTAATGTCTGTTGTCCACTGAAGCATGGCACACTGGCTAGTCCACCAGCTGAGGCACTGAGGTAAGCAGACGAAGACTCCGTTTACAGAGGGCGTGGTCATTCAGAGTTTGACAATTTTGCTTGGAGCAGGAGCTGGCATCCCTTTTGAGTCACACATCTTTGACTTTCAAGGTAGTGAATTTCTGGGGTTAGTGAGGTAGAGACAACTTGTCAAGGGATGATGTGGTTTTAGTGACAGCTTTTACTGAAACATTCCCTGGCTTTGTTTAGATCTTTTTTGTTCAACCAAGTTCCAGGGGAGCTTTACGTAACTCAAAGTAGCTTAAGAGGATAAGAAAACACACTATTTTCAGCTATTCCATTTGGCTTTGTTTTTATTTTTCAAAATTGGCAGATGCTTACCCTCTAAGCACAAAGTACATCTTTTTTTTATAAATAGCTAAATTATATGCAATTTCAGTATAATTTTTCTCATAGTACAAAATTATATTGTGGTCAGTTCTGTAGTTCTGAAGTTTGTGTGTGTGTGTGAAACTAGACAGTTATGAATTTTGTTTTCCTTTTTTACTTTTTTGTGCTCTTGGGTAAAGCATGGGGCTAAAGAATATGAAACTTGAGAAACTCAATGTGAAAGTACACCAAAAAAATTAGGGTGATTGAAAGTTTAAGTATCTATGGAGGAATAAAGGAAATAGGGATTTATCTATGTTAAGTAGACAAATGGGACAAGAATGGGATGAGTGCTTTTTAGAAAGATACCTTGCCACGTAAATACAGAGATCATTATGCATCAATATGAGAGGAGAGCATAATGTCCAATGAAAACTGGAGTTTATAGAATAATACATCTTGATTTTCTTTTCTTTTTTTTGAAAATCACTTCCTTTACATCTTTAAAAATAACCACACTAACTTAAGAGTTTGTACTTGGTGTATCTGCCTGTTTCATGTATGGGAATCTATATGGAGTCAGAGTGTCAGGCAAATGGCAAAAACTCCCATATTGGCAGTAGTTCTTGATAGAGATTTTTAGTAAAAATCACTCACAATGTGCTGAGAAGTAAACCTTGACTGTCTTTTGTTCACGGAGATAATTTTCCATTTGTCAATGTAAACACTCATGGTTTGGTTACACCCTGATTCTTTTGCATTTTGCATCTACATAGAGAGGCTGGGAGCAGTTCTCAGGCTTGTACACTGTCTTGTTTTTCTGTTGGAACAGAGTTCTTGATTTGCCTTAATTAGTCCTCTAACAATCTATAAAGGTCAGTGCCAATTGCCTGTTCATTTACATTTGTAATTGTGATGGCTTCTGATTACATATTCCTCATCTCAGTCCTTCCTCTAAATGCATGCTAGAGTCCTTCCTTCCCCCTCCTCCGACAGGGCACACACACATGCACATGCACATGCACATGCACGCAAACATGCAAACCAGAGTGGTGTGAAAGCTAGAGGTCTGACTCCTCATACAGGAACCCTTTGTAGTGGCAGCCCAGCCTTCCCTGGAATGGCAGAGTCCTATGGAAAGCCATCTTGGGAAGGCTTTTGCCTATAAGTTAGGGCTATAATGAACCCAGAGTCAAGGAAATTGCATGGATACCAGGCAAGAAATCTGAGAGCCATTATCCAGGAGCCTTCTTGAACAGGGTAATTAAGGGCAATTAAACTTTTCTGCTGGCTCTCTGCAGAATATGCTGATGAGCTGGTCTGTTGAGGTGGACATTTGCAGTGCTGCTTCACTGCTGCCACAAGCTGTAGGCCTGGAAAGGTCTCTCTGGAGAGCATGTGACATCACCAGGATGTCGCCTGGGCAGTGGATCCAGGGTCTACAGCTCCCACCTAACCTGTATTCCCTCTCTGTGCTTCAGAGCAATGAGCACTATGCAGGATCCTGCCCTCTTTAAAGCTGTGCTGGCTGCAGTAGCCCAAGTTACAATGGTTCTCACTGTTCATCTACTTATTCTACATCGCCCTTTGCTAGCTGCTTTGTTGTTATGGGATGATCAAAGCTACCCAGAGCTTTGTGTTATTTCAGTGTCTCACCTTGGAGCACAGCTATATACTTCCCTGCCAGGTAGCATCACTCACAGCCAGGGTTCTGGCATGTCCTCCTTGCCAACCCCTTGAGTGGGTACCAGTGTGTGTTCCTGTAGCCACTCAGCGCTGACCACTCTGGGAGACACAGCATTGTGGCTGCATCTTAATGGGGTGAGTGATACCAAGGGACAGCAAACAGAGGAAAAAAGGAAAAAAGGTTCCTTTTGGTGGTTACTGGAGTTAGGAGAGACGTGTGTGTGTGTGTGTGTGTGTGTGAGAGAGAGAGAGAGAGAGAGAGAGTTGGGAGTGGCCTGAACACTGGAGGGGGGGAAAACCCTCTTTAAGTATCCACACGTGCCAAAGATCCTAGCTGGCTCATCAGAAACACAGGGACCCTCCATTGGAACCATAGAATATTACATCATAGCAACTGTTACTTGTGAGGCCTCTGCCTTACAATATGCTAAGTGCTCTTGGAAAGGGATATTTAAGAAACCTGACAGCTTGAAACTTGACCCTAAGGTGAGTATGGATAGCTAGCTGGTGAGAGGCATTTCAGTGGCTTGGGAATTGGTGGCCCTGTACCTGGATTTCATTAGGGGGGGCTGTTGTACTGCATCTATGTGCACTCATGTGTGCAGACCCCTCCCATCTGGCTCCCCATCCCAGCCTCCAAGCTTCATACCTCCTTCATTGCCCCCCATGTATTTTTTAAGAGGAGTGATAATTTGCACTGGGGAACATCCACGAATTGTTTCTGGGGCTACTTACTTCCTATATGAAGCTTGTTCCTGACCTTGGTAGGGGGCCAGGGAGGAAATAGAACATGAGTCTCTCTGCTAACAGAAATAGCTCAAAGGTTTCTTCTCAGACGTATAGATGTTAAGGAACCCCCTTCAAACTGTGACCCAATTATAAGAATTATAGTTTCAAATGATTTTATTTCAAACACTGACCGGCAGTGGGAAGTTTTGTGGCCTTGTAAAGCAGTACAAGCTTTGCCTATATCTTTGTTGGTCCCAGGACTTCCAGATCCCTTGAAAGCCCCAAAGGAACTTCACTGGATCCTCTATTAAAGTTACCTTAAGTTTCAGTTTCTTTGTCATATTAGCCAGATTTCCAGTGCTTCGCAATGATATATAATCATGGCTATTTCAGTACATAGCATGGGCATATGGAGCAGTCTAGAGTGTTGGACCAGAAAGTGCCATGTTCCTGCTGGGAACCCTTGGATTTCCCATAAGCCCACGCAAGGAGTGTGCTGTGTCCTCCTTGGCTTGAGTTTTAAAGAAGTGTAGAACCTGCCAGCCACCCATTTCTGTTGGCCTTGGTAGGGCCTTTCCATCTTTTTTTCTGTACTACTTGCTCAGTTTGGGGTAAATATACCTCCAATAGGCACTTAATTTTGGTTTTGCCATTTTAAAACATTTTCCATTAGCAGTTTTGAGAGACTTCGAAAGGACTTTGTAAAAATGTGTTTTTCGGAGTAGATGTGAGAGGGTTCTTTTCATAGTTTTATGCCTAAAGACTGTCTTGAGACCTTTTATGCATATGCTAATAAATGGAGCTATTTATTGCTTTTTAAAGGCCCTTGACCTCTGCTCTAATTAGAATATTAGAAATTCGACAGTATGTGATTTTCTTGGAACAGGCCTATCTATTGTTTTAACCCAAAATTTGGTTCAAAGTGGTCATTTTCTGACAAAGTTGGGAAGGAGGTGGTTCATTTTTTTCTCTCACTGTTTTCACTGGCTTCAGTTTTCCTTACAGATTATATTAGTTTGCTAAGCGGATGGCTTGAGTGATAGAAATTTATTTTCCCTTGGTTCTGGAGCTGGGAGTTTGAGATCAGGGTGTCGGCTGCCTTGGTTTCTGCCAGAGCCCTTCTGGCTTGCAGATGGCAGCCCTTCCTTGTCTCCCCCATGGCTTTTGTCCATGTCTAAGCACCCTTGGCACCTCCTGTGTGTTCTGACCCGTCTTCTAATACAGATTTAATAGGGCCCACCCTGAATGTCTCGTTTTAACTTAATCACCTCTGAAAAGGCCCTATCTCTAAATACAGTCATATGCTACTGGGGTTAGGACCTCAGCATGGGAATTGGGGAGGAACACATTCTAGTTGGTATTGTCAACTTTCTAATATCTAAAACTGCTCTTGGTTACTTTTGGGTGGCAGAAATGTGAATGGTAAGGGTGGAAGTAGAGGTGAAGGGATGTGGGAGGACCCTGGTTGCAGCCTCCACTGGTGCTGTGAGTACCCACCAGGCCTTCCCTGGCTTTCTGTGCTCGGCACTCACTTCTCAGTGACCTCTTGGGAAGGCTCTCCCTGTGAAGTTGTAAGTGCCCAGAGCAGTCTATTAAGACAGAGCAGGGCAGAGCCCTATCTGCTGAGCTATCATATGGATTCTCCCGCACTGACGCAGCCCTTGTTCAAACCTCCCTTCTGGTGAATCCAAGGGGGCTGACAGCCAGCTCCACGTGGAGATCCTCTTGTTCCTATCAGACTTGACAGCCTAGCATCAATAAAATCTGCCCTCGCTGTGGCTGCTCCAGCAGGCCTGCCCTATCAGGCTTGAGTGGGAGGATTTATGGAAATAGTGTCTTCTCTGCTGCTCACAGTGCTTTCTAGGACTGAGCAGCACATACCGGATTTGTGTAGTGTTTGCTTGCCCTGTTTTTTTTTTTTCCCTCTGATTGTGGTAATGCCCCCAATGATCTGTTAACAGAATAGATTTAAGTGTAGTGTAAATTGCTGGAGCTCCCATCCAAAGGATATTAGTTGCTCAAAGTACCTGAAGTACTGATTTTTTCCTTGGTTCACCAGATTCTACATCTGGTATTCTGAGTTGGACATTCCACAAAGGCACCAGTGTGTAAATTTCAACTCTGAATAGTGTCCCTTTGTGGGCTGCCTCCCACTTGTATCCATAGAGATGCTGTGTGCATCTCATTCCCAACGCTGGTCATTTTCAGAGTCAAGCTGGGATATAGGTATCGAAGCTGCCTTCCACCTGGCCTTCCTTTACTTTGAGGTGCATTTATCCCAGCGTGGTCATCAGGAGTGCTTCATGTCTTCAGGTTCCCATTGTTCTAGACCACTGGCCTCCATGGCATGTGTGCCTGGGGGCTCCTGTCCTGGGCAGTGCAGGTAAGGCCACTTCCTTCACTGCAGAAGACTCTCAAGGGTGGCGCTGCTATAGACAGTGGTGAAGCCAGGACTTGGGAAAGAAGGCTGCAGCCCATTCCATTGCTCCTCTTGCTGGGTCCTACCTCCTTGGTACGTACTCTGCAGGAGATGTTTACACTTTGCTCCGGGGATGGGGTTCTTCATCTCTGGAAACCAGTCAAATCTATTGCCAAATCTATAAAGCTGGAAAGGAAGGAATTCCGGGACTGAGGCAAAGAATGAGTTATACATGATACTGCCTGCATCAGAGTGCAACCCCTGGGTTCCCTGAGAATCATAAATGGTTTACATGGTTTTCTAAACAGCTAGACTGCGAGTTAATTCCCGAAGTATGGAGGACTCCACAGAGTAGGAGCAGCTCCGGGCTGGCTAGGTCAGGCAGGGCCTTTACCTGAGTGGCATCCAGCCTGTCTGTCACCAGCACCGGAAACTTGTGAGAGGCTTATGTGATGGAAACATGACCTGGCCAGCAGCCATGCAAATTGGAACCTACTCTGTGCATTTTTATGCAAATGAGCGAGATTTTTGTATTAAATATGAACTGAATGTTGGAATGGTAGGCTTTGAATTATTAAGAGAATAATAACCAAAGTAGGCAATAAAAAGGATGAAATTACAAAGGGGAAAAAGTCTTGGGAGGCTAGGGAAATGGTGGAGAGTTTGGAACTAAAGGGAAAGATAGACGAGAAAGGAAAAGTAGACAATGTGTTTGTTTATTTTTCAGTCATATTTGTATACTTTATGGGGTGCAGTATGGTAATTTCATACTTGAATACAATATAAAATTAAATCAGGACAGTAAGTACTGTCATCTCCTTAAATGTTAATCATTTTATGTGCTGAGAACAACCATGCTCTGCTCTTCTACTTATTTTGAAGTATGCTGCAGATTGTTGTAGGGAGAAATTACTCTACTATTGAAAGCCACTGGTAATGCTTCCTCTCTCGCTTGGCTTTTGTGTCCCTTGTCTAACCTCTTTCTGTCACCCTGCACCCTGCCTGTCCCAATCTGTAGTCACCACTGCTCCATTCTCTTCTGCTCAGAGGTTGAGGAAGTGGTTGATATTTGACTTTACTTGCTCCTCTGGGAAGGAACCTTGGCCGTGGAAAATGTGTCCAGAGCCCAGGAGTAGAATTCTTTCATCTTGTAAACATTGACATTGTCGTCAGGATAGCCAGGTGCTACTTTAGGGTCTGGGGAATCAGCCAGCAGAGAAAAAGCAGTCTGGACTTACCCCTCTTTTTTGGGCAGCAGGCAAACACCAAATAAATGTAGGATGTCAAGTGCACTGTACCATAAACATCCAGCCTGGTGGGCTGCAGGCAGGTGGGAACTGTTTTGTGGAAGGAGGCCAGCAATGATCTCTCTTTGGAAGGTGACACTGGAGCTGGGGGCTGGGGGAGGGAGGTGGGGCATAGACACAGGGCTGGCTAGAGGAGCAGGAAGGCTGGCATTGGCCAGAGAGGAGCGCACTAGGAGATGCAGCCCAGTGGTCAGTCCCATGGACCCTGGCAGGGTGCGAAGGCATTTAGAATCTGCTCACAGTTGCAGGTCACTGGAAGGCTCTGATCAGGGCAGGGCAGGGAAGGGCAGGGGTGTGGCTTACCCTGTCAGGTTACTGTGGCAGCATGGCTCACATGTCCACTGTCATTCAGGCATGAGTTATCTAAGCCCCCTACCCAGAAAAAAGCCTCTTCTGGCAGGGAGGGGAGGTGGTGCCACCATGTGCCATCTTCCACATAGCCTGGAGTACAGGACAGCTGCATGGGGAAGGGAACTTGCATGTATCTGGACAATGAGGAGGAGGTTTATTATCATCATAGTGAAGCTCTGTGAGCCTCGCTGCATGGCACCAGAGATGGCAGTTTTGTTCCACATACAGAATCCATGCTGGGTAACCCTGCCCAAGTGCACAACACAGGGAGGACTTTTGTCCTTCTGCCTAAAAGTGAGTGAATCATTGCTACCACAATGAAAGCACCAGACACAAAAAATGAGAGAGGCAGGATGTGCTATGACATCTGATGTCCATTAAGATGTCCCCTTTCCACTCCCCAGCTGATGCGTGATTCCTTTTGCAGAACACTTCAGGGTATAAGATGGTGATGTTTATTTCGAGGATAAGGGTTTCATCTCATCATTAGATACTGTAATCCAAAAAAAGCACAATGCCTTTAACACCTTTGTTTTCTTGGTGTCCCCAGTGCTTTGTGACTAGAGGCCATTATCCCATTCTAGGAGAGGAGGGAGCTGCTGATGACCCATCTCTGACTTCCATGTCTAGCTGTCCTTTGATGGACAGCCTGATCTAATTCCTCAGCCATTTCATTCTCTGTGGACATGTGCCCAGACCCCGGGCAGATCTGAAGACGTCCTTAGAACACATAAGACCAGGGGGATTTGTGCCGTGCTGTAGTGTTTTCTCTGGGCTTTTCTTTAATCAGGACTGTAGACTAGCTTTTTGTTTTAGGGTTGTGGGGTGGATATGTGGTGGGCAGGGGAAAGCCTTCTAGTCCTTCTGGAAGGCACAGTTATAGGGTTAATTGGGAAATAGTGATTCTTTTTCAATAGCTATTTTGGAGTGACTCCTTGAATTCCCACCCAGGGCCCCTGTCCCTTTGGGATTGTCTCACTTACACAAAAAGGCCCCAGGAGAGAGGAATTTTGGCACACATCATGAATATTTGGAAAGAGTATTTCAACCACACCTGGCTGCCGTGTGTAAGGACAAATTTAATTTACTTTAAAAATCTGGCCACAGGCAGCTTTTTCTGTTTGTTTCTTTAGGGGGGAAAAAAATTGAAAAGCAGCAGAAAGCTATGGTTTGCATTTGTTTTCTTCCAGATTTGACCAGCCAGCAGAAGAGAGATTATCTCTAAAGGATATGAAAGGTTTAATCATTTTAATTTTGTTTTTATTAAAGTTTATCATAACTTTTTTTTCCAACATGCCCTAGTAGAATAGGAGAGAAAAGGAGGTAATATAAATATACAGAAACCCCCAAGCATTTGGTTAATAAAACTCTCCAGTGGGCAGTGCCTTGTGGGGAGGAAGTGGCTAGGGGGCTGGGGATGTTGGGCTGATCAGGGCAGGCTGTGACAACACTGATTCATGGCCAGCATCTCATGAACTTCCTGTCCACCTCCAGCTCTCCCTTGTCATCAGAGCCCAGAGCTTGCTTTAAACTAAGAAGAAACTCAACTGTTGACTCACTCTATTCTGGCTCTGGCTCTCAAGCAAGCCTGATTCTCAAGCCTTTTCTTGCTGAAGGAATTGAAATCCACAAAGAACAGTGAATCCTAGATTCTTCTGTCTGTATCATCACTGTGAAATAGTTGAACCCAGGTTTTTTAAAGACTTTCTTGAGGCCAAGAACTCTGAAGTTACATAAGTATATATATATATATATATATATATTTTTTTTTTTTTTTACTGAAACAGCTAAGTTGGGATAAAGATAGACTTTTAGTTTTAGGATAGAAAAACTATCTTATAAATTATGAAACAGTAAAACTGAGTAACAAGGACGCTAGATTAATGGGACTTACAGATGAGCTGCACAGGTTCAGCACAGTTGCCCTTACCTGTGCAGCGGTAAAACCCTGCAAAGGCCTCACTGCTGCGGTCCAACGCCCAGACCAGGCAGATCGTATCTCCTGACAGCAGTGCCACTGCTGTCTCCACTCTTCTGGTCTTAGCAAAACTGGAAACTTGACTTGCACATTTTAAGCAGGAGTATTGAAGTACTGCCTTCTCATTAAACCTGACTTAAGGTGGCAGTTCATTTAACTCTTAAGGTTTTGGCTGCATTAGAGCTTTAGAGTGCTTTGTGTGCTGTTTTTAGGGATAGAAGGCTTGTTCATCACAAAGCAGTTAATCTGCTGGCAGCTGCCAATTCACTTCGTTGACTGGTGAAAACTGCACTGAGCCTTCAACCCAGCAGCTGTGAGAGTAGGTAACCTGGCTCTTGGCAGGCCACATGGATAGTCACATACTCCTTCCTGGGTCATTTGAGGCTTGTGCTTGAGAATACCGAAGGCTTCCACTGGATTCAAGGCCTCCTTATAGAACTGGGATCAGAACCAAACCAGAACTCCCTGCTGAGAAAGGTTCCCAGAGCTCAAGGGCTGCCACAGGTTTTAAGCACCTGCTGCTTCCAGCTGGCCATGTTCCAGAAAGGAGAGTGTGCCAGGCAGCCCCTGTGGCCTGTGGTTGTGGAATTACCTGGGAGTTACCTGAGCCAGCCAGGAGTAGTTTTCCTGGTTATTTTGAGCTTGGGTTATAGAAACGCTGACTGAACAAATGCAGACCCATACCATTCTCTGTGAAGTCCTTGGGGGAGCCCAGCATCAGTAGGTATGGCAGCTCTCACTGACAGGAAGAGAGGTCCCACAGCTATCCCGCCTGGGACTTCCATCTCACATGGACTGGAGGGCTGCAGAAGTTCTAGCCGTTAAAAATAATGTAGTGTGAAGGCTTGGTGCCTTATGTAGGTTATGAAGACAGGACAAAGTGGAGGAACACCTTCTGCTATTTCCTGACATTCAGCTGTGGACTACAGAGACACCCCCAGAGTGGCTTTGCATGAGTGAGGAGCTTTGTTTTTCCTCATATAAGCAGCCTTGGGAGCAGGGCAGTTAGGCTTAGGATGGAAAGGTTCCACTGCAAATTTCCATCCTCCCATGAAGCCCTTCTCACCAAGTTGCTAATCTCCTTGTGGTCTCAATGGCTGCTGCATCTGAGCTCTGGGTAGGAGAAACTGGGACAGCCAGAGTGCATGTGCTCCTGAGTTGGCTTCTTTAAAGAGCTCTCAAAGGCCCACCCACTTATTCTCTAACTCTTTGACTAGAATTCAGGACACAGTTGATAGAGTTTTTAACCAAGGGTTGGGTACCCTGAATAAAACAAGTGTTCTAGTTATTAGGAAGGCAATTAAATGTCTCAGCCATATGTCTTTTAGAAGATAAGAAGGAGGTTAAGTAAACTATGTTACGATTATGTGATGGCGATCTCAGTAGCCATTAAAAATGTTATTGGTTGATATTTAAGGATATGGAAGAAAGCACATAGATTGAGGGGAAGCAAGACAAAACCATATATAATTGTCTTAATTTCCTTTAAAATATATGTAAATATACAGAAGTGTTGTTATAACTCATTATGGATGATTTTTGTTTCCTTCACACCTTTTTCTCTGTTCAAGGTTTTCAACAGTAGGCACTCACTCCTTTTATGATTAAAAAAATTGGCAAACTCTAAGTGTAAGAAGTAGAGAACCTGGTAATTACTACCTCATATATGAAATATACTTGATGGAAAAAATAAAATGAGTAATACAGGGAAAAATCTATAAACATGTAGCGGTAATGGAATGATGACAAGTAGCTCTAGTGCCACAGATTGATCAAGAACAAATCTCATCATGCTAATAAGATAAAATGAAATAATGTGCATGAATTCCCATTGAAGATGGAAGTTAAACAAATGCTAATTTATATTCCAGGGCTCTCAATGTACATCAGACACATCTGCCATTTTTTCTGGTGTCCTTTCGAGGTTATTCATTGGCAATTTCTCCTCACTTTTTACATTGGAAATATTGGGGCATAGTGAACTTTACAGGTGTTTATTAAACCTATGTTAGTGATAAACACTCGTTGCATTGAGGGAAGATGAAAGGATAGAAGAAATGATCCTTGCCTGCAGTCTCTTTCAGGGCTGTCTCACACACACATGCAGTGTTAGCACGGTTCAGGGTGATCCGTGGTAAATACCAGAAAATGGAGCAGGACCTTCCCAGATATGAGGAATTCTTGGGTTGGGAGTGGAGGAGGCTCCAAGGAGAGTGTGAGCCTGTACTTGGAAGGATGGGTAGGTACCGGCAGACAGAGGGAGACCGTATAGAAGTGTTGTGAGAGCACAGGCCTTTGGTCCGGTCAGGACTAGCAAGCAAGTCAAGCTAGAAAGATTAAAAATTCTTCCATTTTTCCCCCATCTTTTGAACCTAGTTCCTTCCATTTTCCCCTCTACTGTCTAAAAGAAAAAGAGAATTACAAATGTGAATCTCATGGATTTATTAAAACAAAATCCTAAAGACACTCATCTTCCCCATCATCTCTTAAATAAGTCCATAATCCAGAAAATTTTCACATGTGTTGATCCTTGACTGAAAGAAAGACTAAGAAATAGGAGTAATATGTTGATTTTTGGGCTGATCGTCTTGGGAAACTGCCAAGTGTTGATAAAAGTGCTATTTTTATTGAACATTTCCATTAATAACATGGAAACTATAGTAAGTATCATTTGTAAATGGTCTAAAATATATGTAATGTATATAATTGCAAATACTTAAAACTAGAGAAATTCCATAATTGGTCTAGAGATATTAGGAATCTTATCCTGCATTTGAGCTTCTTTTAAAATTTTAAAAATTTTGATAGCATTTCAGACTTTCAGAAAAGTAGTGTACTACTAAAAAGGAATCTCATATACTTTTACCCAGAGTGCCTAAATGTAAGCATTTTAATTTGCTTTATCAAGTTTTCTCTCGAACACTTGCTTTCTCTCCATCTATGTGTATGATACACACATACACACAGATGATATGTGCGTTCTTACATTTTTCTGAGCCACTTTAGAATACATTCCAGACATGGTGCCCCTTTATGTCTCAATGTGTTAGTGCATATTTATAGATATTATTCATGTTTTCTTAACAATATCCTTTATATGAAAAGACTATCTCAGATCACAAGTTATATAGAGCTAGCTAGTCTTTTTAATGTCTTTTCACCTAGACTAATTCCTCAGTCTTTCTGTGGTCTTTTATGATCCTGCTGTATTTGAGTTATTTGTTTTGTAGGGAACCTTTCAATTTGGGTTTGCTTTATGTTTCCTTCTGATGAGGGTGAGGCTGAGTGTTTTAGTAGAAGCTCTAAAAAGCTCATATTGTGTTTTCCCTACTTTGTGTCGTCAGGGGTCCATGATACTAATTTCTCTTTATTGATGGTATCAATTTTGGCTACTTGGCTTTGATGGTTTCTTCATTGGGTTATCCATTGTAAAGTTACTATTTTTCATTTTTCTGAGAATTTAAGGAAGAGATACTTTGAGACTATTTAATAAGAAACTGAAATTTTAAGTGGGATTATTTTGAGAAAATAGAAGTTAATAAAAATCAACCAAGAAATATTTGATGAGAGGAAGAAGTGGTCACAAAGTTTTATTTTTAGCTTGTAAACTATTTACTAGTTTTTCTGGGATTAATATTATGGTTTAGATCTAAAATGGCCCCAAAGTGCTTGGGAGGTGATTGGATTATGGGATTGCAGTAGCTGGTTTGCTGTTGGGAAGTGGATGTGGTCAGAAGGGGTGGGTCCCTGAGGGTGTGACCTGAAAGTGTGTATCTCCCTTCCTGGCTCCTCCTTTGAATGTCTCTGCTTCCTGAATGCCTCAACACAAGCAGCTTTCCTCTGCCCAGGCCCTTTCTCAGTTGGGGCTGGCCAACTATGAATTAAAAACAAGAGCCAAAATAAACCTCTCCTTTAAGTTTTGAGTGTCAGGTATCATACCTCAGTGACGAGAAAAGTGACTGAGACAAGTTAGGAAATTCAGCAGCCAGCACATCAAGAGCCTCAGTACAATTTTCCAAAATGCAGTCGATCACTGATCATACAGGTGAAGAATGGTGAACCTGGGAAATGACCAAAGACATTAGTCTAGCGTAAGTAGGAAGATCAGGCAGTTGGTTGGCCAGAGATCAAAAGAGGGCAGAAGTCTTAGGATTTTGAAAGTTGGTACTGTGGTGAGTCTTCATCTTTAATTCCTTTAAAAATAAGGTACTAGTTGCCTTTGGTGCACTTGGCTTTGCTTGAGTGTCCAGGTGGTAAAGGCTGGGGCAGGCAGGCTTCAGCAGAGGTCAGGGTAGGTTGGTCGCTGCTGGGAGCAAGGAGGGGAAGTGTAGTCCCGGGCAGCTAGGGCTGGAAGCCAGGCCTGCTCTCAGCCTGTCTGGTTTCCTCCAGTCTCCCAGCTATTTTGGTTTTGCTTTTTTTATTTTTTAGCTTGATATTTTCTCTACTAAGTTTAATATGCATGCGAAATCTATATTTATTTCCATACTTTGCCACTTCCCCCTTTCTCTGAAGAGATCAAATGAGAGACAGATCTTCTTGCCCTGGGATGGCTCAGAAAGTGTTACCTCAGCTTCATCCTCTGCTGTTTTCTCTCATTGGCTCTTTTGGAAATAATTGCCTTTTGATTTTTCTTCCTTTTGTATCAAATCATCATCATCTTTTTATTTCTGTCCTTCCCCCCAATGTATTTTATTTTTTGTATTCATGTTTACAATATATAATGGTGACATTCATTGTGCAAGAGTTTTAATATTTCCTGCCAAGACCCTTCTTACATTTTCTCATTTCTGGAGGTAATTATCCCTCTTTTCATCTTCAAGGCTGCACAGACAGTGGGGACAGATCTTGACTTTGTAGGTGAGCAGAGGCCTATTATGCCCCTGAGCTTGGTGAAGCAATCGAGGTTGAGGAACCAGAGGGGTGAAGGGGACTCACTCTGTGCCTGAGGAGTCTCATTAGCAGGAGGAGATTCCTAACGGGGCCATTGGCGTGGACTCTGAAAACTGCTGACTTGCTCTTTTGTAAAAGTTATGAGTGTCATGGCCAAAATACAAACAGGTAGAGGGGGTGGAAGTGAGAGCGGGGTGATGCGAAGGGTGGATGGGATTCTGTGGGAGGCGAGCTCGGAGACCCCCCAAAGGAGCAGGGGTCTTCACAGATGCTCTTACCTAGCAATGGCTCGCCGTCTGTCCTTTGTTAGATGGGTGATACTGGTTCCCAGAGGATGGAAGCTTCTGAGGGTGAAGTTCCTATGAGGTGAAAGATAAGAAAGCATCTGTGCTAGGAATATGGGTGCGGGGAGAATGCTGCTAATGATAACTGTGAGGTGCAGGGCTCCAGCCCTTAGGGGTTCTATTACCCCTCCTGGCTGTAAGTAAGGAGAAAAAGGCTGTTCTCATTGAAACCACTCTTCCTTCTCTCATTCCCCACTTTTCTAAATGAATATAGCATTTAATCTGTACTGGTGTCATGCACATGATTATAATTATGTTTTGTTTGTTTATCTTATATTGTTCCAAAAAGATTTGACAGCCTTGTTTGGCTGATTATTTAATATCTGCTTACTATTCATCCCTAAAATTGTAAACCACTGCGGGGCATGGACCATGTCTTATGCTAACTCCTGTAGTTCCTTGTTCAGAATCTGTCCCTGTGATTAGTAGCTTGCTCAAGTCTTTGCTTCCTTTGTTGCCATCTTGCTTAATTCCTGTGACTTTCTTGGTTGGCCCTAAGAGCTCTTTCTCTCTCTCTCTCTCTCTCTCTCTCTCTCTCTCTCTCTCTCTGTCTCTCTGTCTCTGTGTCTCTGTCTGTCTCCCTCTCCACCCATATAGCAGCAATAGGTCACATGTCTATCAATAGATGAGTAGATAAAGAAAATGTGGTATATGTACACAATGCACTGCTTTAAAGGAGGATAAATTTGAGCCATTTACAAGAAGAAAATGGGTGACCTTTGAGGACACCATATTAAGTGAAGTAAATCAGGTACACAAGTTTAAATATTCCATGGTTTCTCTTATTAGAGCAAGAAGGAAAAGGTATAAATAATTTAAAGAGCAAAGTAAGAGAAAATAGGAAGAGAAAGATCTTTTGCAAATGGGAAGGGACCAAGAATGAAGTTGGGGGGGGGAGGATGTCAAAAGAATTACAGTGTGTCATGTACACGTCCCCGCCCCCCATGATGAACATAATCGTTATGTACTGAAGGGATGTATTAAAGCAGTGTCTGCTTGTACAGGCATTACACCGTCATTTCTGTAAGACGGTACTCTCCCTTCGTCACTACTTGAAATTTGACAGGAAATGACTGCATGAACAATAACAGACAATCCAACCAAAATAAATGTGGATTACTTGCTTAAACCAGCGCCAACAACAAATGGAAGATGAGTTTAACTGCTCCTTGGCTGCACAGGGCACTAGCTCCTAGGATTATGTTGTCACTGCTTGTAGCCTTTGAATTAGGGCATGTTTTGTCTTCTGGATGTGTTTTATCTGTCTTTCCATCCCCCAAATAGAAGGGAGACACAGTTAAGAAACCACTCTCCTCTTCCTAATCAGTTTTGGACAGAATGTACCTTCCTGTTTTGAAAAGCCCCATTTTCCAGTGTTTGTTAGCTGGGTGCTAGCACTCGAAACTTTTCCCTGCCCTGCTTGAAAAGTGCTGTTTTTCCCAAATTTCATGTAACTGCTCAGAGTAATCACATAATATGCTACATTGTCATTATTAACTCTTTGCAGAGCAGAATCAGGGGTGAGCGTCTCTCCAGAGGGTCACGGCTCACAGGTTTCTGATGCACTGGGGCCTGGGGCTGAGAATGCCAATTGCAGAGCCCCCAACTGGGCTGTGAGACAGGACCCTGGACTCTGGGTCATGTTTGCTCAGCCCATGATGGGAAACATGCCAGTGGGATGAATTCTTAATTGTCATATAAGCAGAACCCCCTCCAAAACAAAAGCTGTTTGTTAATTTAAAATTGCAGTGTGTGTACTACAGGGGAGAGTTGACCCCTAAGGATGAGTCTCCCCTTCTCTGAAGATAATGATTGTTCGTACTTTGTGGAAGTTCTTTCTAGAAAGACTGTCTAACTTAGGAAATCTGAATATTCATCGCTTATCCTGTTGTTCTCAGGTCATTTTCTGACTTCAGGTAAAGTTGGGACTGCAGATGGGTGGGGTTCGTGCCTCTGTGGAAGAGGAACCTGGGGCGGGGGTGCCAAATCCATGGCATGGCGTTATTCTTGTATATTGAATGTATTCAGGGGTGAAATTGCTTTGAAGAACTTCCAGGGTTGAATGAAAGGGCCCCTTAAGTGTCCCCAAATATTTGCCCCGACCCAGCACACACCCCATTTCCTTTCCTATCTCCTCTGCTCTGAGGAAACCCCTCTGCAGGTCCTTTCCTCCCTCACGCAGCAAATGCAGTGGGCGGGTTGGGGGGGCGGCTTTTGGATCAGATTTGATTGTGAGAGCTTTTAAAAGCCACACTGGGGTTTAGATTCTAGCCTAAGCTCAGCGACCTCAGTCAGGTTGCATAACCTGAGGATTCTTGATCTGTTCAGATAATCTGATGACAGAAATGACCCTTCACCCTGAAAAATGCGCACACACACAATCTGCATGTGTCTTTCAGGCTCGCAGCTGCACACCTTCAAGGTTTCCTGCAAAGCGGTGCAAATGTGCCTTTCGAGGGTCTACCTGGTTAAGGAGGGAGTTTACGTAAAACTTTCATACTTGGCGTGGAGCATGGCATGTCACATACACACATTCTCTTTGGCTTTGCTCGCCGCTTCTGTTTTCCCTCCCTCCCTTAATCTGTATGTCTGTCAAGAGAGAAAAGTTGGACCCATTTCATTTTTTGGATCACTTGTTAGGCCAGGGTGCTGCCAGATTTTCATCTTATCTGACCACAATCATTTCTTTGTTACTTTTCACCTCCCTCTACTTTGACATCTGATGGCCACATCATGTTATCTTTCTGGTTTTCAGCTTCCGTACACCCTTGTCCTTCCTGTGGGAGGACTTTGGGGTGGAACAAGCTCAGAGAAGCAATGGGTTCTCCCTTCCCACCAACAGCATTCCTGGTCTCACTCAGAATCTTCCATGTGGCATTTCTCTATTCATGAGGTTGAGAGGCCTCTCTCCCTGGGTTTCATGCCGCAGACAAATCTGAGTGGTGTAACCGTGTCCTCAGCCTGCGGGACACTCAGCCCCACAGTGCTTGGCGTCTGTAGTGGAGCTGCAGGGAGGCCCATTTATTCTGATGGGAGAAGACCCCACCCACCTCTAACCTTAAGCCATCTCTGTGCCCAGATATGGGTAATGGGAGGCCCTCTCCAGCTCAGCCCCACAACCTTTTCCTTCTGCTTCCTGTTCTATCTCATTAATGTGGATCTTGGCCTCCGGCCTTGGGTTGGCACATTAAGTGGGGATGAGGTTTGTGTTCATTCTGGAACTCACTAGAGCATCAACAGAGCACTGGCATTTGCAAGGTTGATAGTCCAGTCAGAGGCTCATGGGTAGACTTGTTGGCCTCATCTCCCGACTGGAAAGACACCCACCCACATCTTTATTTGCATTCTCCTGGACTCTGAGAGGCTCTGCTGTTTTTCATTTGGCATGATAATAACTTGTGACTGAATATGGCCCAGCACTGAGCCACCCTGAAGATGAAGGCTCATCTCTTAGCACTCAGAGTCCAACTGGGGACTGACTGAACTTGTTTGTGCTTACCTTAGTCCAGGGTTGGGCCATCAGAGGGTTCCCAGTCCTGAGCACCTTTCCTACTGAAAATTGAAAATGGGAAAATTCCTATTTTCCTTCAACCTACATGTTCTCGGTCAGGTCTTTAGTCTTGTCATTTGACTTTAGCTTGGCCTGGGTGCATGAGTATCATCCAGAAATACTGGATGATGGGACTCTTCAAATCATAGCTTCGTTTGAAGACTGTAAAAGCAGTCTTCTCAGGTTGTAATGCTAATGTTTTTTTTTTTTCTTTTTAAAATAATCCATTAAGGTGGTTCAGCTGGCTGTCAGTAGCCTGAGTGTAGGAAGGAATGCCAAATCCACTTTGTAAGGGCCTTGTAGAGGGGCTAGGGATGTAGCTCAGTGACAGAGCACCTGCCTAGCATGTGCAAGTCCTTGAGTTCAATCCCTAGTACAAAAACAAGCAAACAAAATGTAACAACACCCCTGAACCTCGTGAGATGGGTAGATAAATATTTCCTTCACCCCAGGCCTATTCAGGTTTGCCCTGCTGGAATTGTACTAGTCCTCCTCTTTATTTGAATCCCTCAGGATTCCAGGAGGGTCTATCATTTTTCACTTGGTGTTGTCATGACCTACAAATTGAACTCACTTCCACAGGATTGCCCAAAGCTCTGTCTTCAGAACTAACATCTGGATGTTTCCAAATAGCCTGCCATGTAGATGATTGATGGCTTTCATTCTTGGCTCAAATTTAGACTTAAGGCCACAGTTTTTGGAGCTGGATTGGTGGCCCTGATGTGTACCACCCCTTAACTCAGTGGCACTGGTGGCTAGGCATCAAGGCCTAGGGACATGGTCCACCTGAGAGGTAAACTGCATCTCTGCCAACATGATTTGGTGCACTTCATTCATAAGTTTCTGGATAGGTCTCTGAGCTTTATACGTGCACCCTTTGATACATAACAATCTGTTGTCAGGGCACCATGAGAACACTTTCACATCTTCTGAAGGTGCAGGATGAATAGTTTCTCCAAACTATTGACAAATACAAGGCAGTGCAATGTGTCAGGTTGCTGCTGTGTGATTGACGTGGTCTTGTTTGTACATGTGCCCATATGTCTTCCAAGGTGTGTTCAGGAAAGCTTCCTTGTGTGCCAGGCAGTTTCAAAGCCTTGGGGCTGTAATGGTAAATGTGGGTGGCTTGGCCCCAGCTCTCATGACACACACCTTCTAGACAGGCTCGTGGGTAGTAAACAGAACAAAAGTAAAAGCATCAGGCAAATAATTAAATGTATATCAGGATTCCTAGTGGAAGCCTATGGTAGAGAGGTAGTTAAGAAAGAACGTCTTGAATTTTCCTTTAAAGGCTTTTGGTGTTGAATAATCTCAGGCACATTCACAAGTAGAAAAAAGATTATAAGAGACCTGTGAATCCACCACCCACCCTCAACAGATAGCAATTCATGGCCAATCCTGTTTCATCTGTATACCCCTCTCCTCTTTTCCCTTTATTAATTAAATTTGAAACAAATCCCATTTGTATCATTTCATCCATAAATACTTCATTTTGTATTTCTCCTTTTAAGGTGACTACAGTATCATCAAATCCCTGAAGATTATCAGTCCATGAAATGATCAAATACTGAATCGGAATTCCCTAATACATCTTTTTTAAAAATGGTCGATTTGTTTAAATTCAGGTACAAACCTAGTTTTCATGTTTTCACTGCTCTGTCGCCGGAACCTTTTTATCTACAGGTTTCTCTTCTGACTCTTCCCCCACCCACCATACAATTTTTGTTGAAGAAACTGGATCTTATGTCCTGTAGAATTTATGCATGTGTGGATTGCAGTGACCATATCCCCACAGAGTTGCCAAATGTGCTCTCTGTCCCACATCCTCCATGTGGACACCATGGTAGTCACTCATGTCTGGAGTCAGCATCTGATTTAGGGCAAATCATCCTTTTCCCTGCAGGGCAGCTTCATGACCTCCAAGTCTGGTCATGTGTCTTACTAGGAACACATATGACCCTTTGTGATCATTGCCCAGATCTACTTTCTCATATGGAGTTGGAAAAATGGTGATATGCTCATTCTTTCATCCCTTTACTTATTAGTTGGGCAATACCATCTAGGGAAAGTGTTTCTCATTACCTAAGTTTTGGTCACTGTGAATACTGCAGAGACAGAGGTTATTTTATATGCTTGACCAATTGCTTCTATTTTGCACTATGTTGAAACCTGACTTGACCTTATGAAGAAGGGGAAGAGCCCTGCAAGCTGAGAGCCCAACTGTGCAAAAAGGCCCTGGGGCAGAAGGAAGGTCAGTGCAACCAGTGTGTCCTGGGAGGGTCGTAGTGGACACAGTATAGATCTGTAGCCCCATGTTTGTAAGCCAGATTCTGAACTTGGGGTTTGAGTGCTGTGGGAAACTCCTGGAGGGGGTCAGAAATAGCCCATCATAACTGCACATGTAACGGGGTCTCACCAAATTATCAGGCTGGCCTCACAATCCTCCTGCCTCGGCTTCCTAAGTAGCTGGAATTATAGGTGTATGCCACCACACCTGGCTCATAATTTTTAGCAGGGTATTGGATATGTGGATTTCCTGCTTCCTGTGGGAAGCAGAGGCATTGAATGGATACCTGATGAAACAGGAAAGGAATGTGCGGCCAGGGATGACCAGTCAGCATGGCCTCCTTTCTTTTTGCTTGCAGCAGAAAGTAGATTTCCTGGGAGGGGATCTAAATGCGTTAAAATGCAATGGAGGAAAAGACTGTGTTTTTTTATGTAAAGGCAGGACACTCTGGGTTAACCTGGACTAGAAAGAGGGTAACAAAATGCTCCAGGGACTGGGAATGTTGTTATTCACAGCCACGTGAGGCATTGCAAACATCCGTTTTGCTGGAGAAGCACAGGAGTGAGTGGCCATCCCTTCAGAGATGTCCAGATGTCATCCTTTAACATAAGATTCTCTTCTCCAAGTTTTATTGTTGTTATTTATCATCCATTTCTGGAAAGCAGCCTCTTAAGTCTCTTGTGGCCAGAAAGCCCAGTGTCTGGCAGTAGCACCACTTGAGTCTTCCCTTTCCTAAAGTCTGAGGAATAGGAGCAAGCAGTGGCCAGGTCCTGTTCTTGTGTCCAGAACTATAATGACCATGATCGAACTGTCTCCTGTAGCCAGTGTCCTGCCTACTTCTCACCTATCTGCACAGTTCTTTGTAGGAACGAGAATGGTCTTTAAATGACCCATGCTGCTCTGAATTTTCCCATATTCCAGTGGGGACAGTGAGCTTTTGTCTGTGGTTCCTGCTGTGGGAATTTATATGAAGTTAAAGCTGTGTTTTAATTTCACCATTGTCTTCAGTTCTCTCCATGGGAGATATAAAAGTGGGGCCTTTAATGGACCACCAGACTCCCAGAGATTGTTGCACAGGTGTGAGAGTGAAGGTGGGGAAAGAAAGCAGAAGTGGTGTTGAGGGTTGGGAGTCTCTCTCTTGCCCCCATGTGGCCTCCCTGAGAAGATAATGGTTGTCATAGAGATCCAAACCCACAGGCAGCCCTTTGCCCCATTTCCTCCCACAAAGAATGGAATCCAGAGAACTTTCCTGCCTCCTGGACATGAAGAGAAAGGCTGAGTTAGTGAGAGGGGAAAATAAAGAGGATTGGCCCAACTGTTTGTTTATCTGGGCTGGATATTTCTGGAGAGAGTAAGCAAGCGTCATCCTTTGGGTAGAAATGCCCTTCTGTGGATTGCTTTTTAAAAAGAACAACATAGAAAGGTGGAAAGTTCAGCTCTTTTGTGAAGTATAGAGTTGTGCTGCCTGATTGGAGTAGCCCTATTAGCATGGGGAGGGGTGGGGACTCCCACAGTGCTGACAGGACCCCAGGGGGAGTGGGAAGGGGCGTGTGGAAGCCTGGGACTGTCCCACAGTGGCGGCCCCCAGCATGTGCCAGCATCACGCGTGCGGGGGCTCAGGAGTAGAGCATTAGAAGCTGCGGAGGCACAGTGAAGCGGAGCATGGCTTCCTAGATGAGCTCTCTGCAGCTGCTGAGGTTGGATTGGCCTGAAGCAGAACAGGAGGCCTACTGGCTTTTGGAGGAGAGGCCAGGCCACTAGGGCCTGGGGCTGTGGCCTCTGTGTCACCCAGGTTGTGGCAGCTCGTGCGTAAATGGGGCAGCCGGGTCTACATCTCTCCTTCTCTCTGCACAAATTGGAAACGACTAACCTTGCCATATTTAGTGCAGCGCTAACGGCTGCTCGCCTCCAAGGGGTAATCATGCAGGCATAAATTCGGAAAGTTGCTAAGCTATGAGCAGTCTTATGAGCATTAAAAGTGTCCTCTTTGCCAGAAAGGTCATTCATAACTTGGCTACCCTGCTGATGTACAGTCAGTGATATTGATTGATTAATGTATAAAAGCACCAGATCCATTTGCTTCTATGAAAGAGAATAAAGTGCAGTCGACTCTCTTTATTTTCACCTCATCCTTTTGTTTGAAGGACATTTTTCCTCCTCTTTTTGTTTTGCCGGCTCTGTTTAAGGGGGTTACAAAAAGCCAGTTTCTGCCAAGTAATGTGTTCACAAAGAGAACATTGATTCACATCAGTGTCGCTTGAATTACCCTTAAAGGTTTGCCAAGGAGTTGCTCTTATATTAACCTTCTGTCTGTGAAGGAAAAAGAAATAAATAAGTCATAAAGTCAGCCTTGCTGCTTTGGATTCTACTTTTGCACTTGATCTAAAATAATTTCTTCCGTGGCTGATCGCAGTGAAAGGCATTGACCAGAAAGGGCCTTATAAGTTTTGGGGTGCGGGATGGGAGGCATTGAGGGAGTCAAGCCCACATCCTGCCCCCCCCCCCATGATCTGGGAATAGAATAGTGAATCTACTTCCTGTGCAGAGATTAGTTCTGATTGGCTGGCTACCTTTCAAGCCGAGGAGCTGCAGCCCTTTCCTTGCTCTGTTAGGCAGCTCACAGATCAGGTGGCAGAAACGCTTCCTTTGAGTGCACAGTGAAGCATTTTGGTGTGGCAGCAACTTTGCTTTTCAGCAGTGATGGAATGAATTGGTGATACAATCTTCAGGGTCATCCTTAAACTTCCGGTTCCTTTGCGAGCCTAGCAGGACAGTGGCCTGAAGTTGGAGGGCAGGGTGGGGAGGAGGATGACTGTGGTTAGCTTCCTATGAAGTTTGTTTTGCTGTTTGCTTTTATGATTTTTTTCTATTATCCAGGTAGTCTGAGGAATTTCCTGTTGTTGTAAAACCAAAATGCAGTTGACGGTCTTGCAACCAAAAGCATCGGGTGAGCCTTGGGATTAGATGGGATAGAGTATCTTACTAACCATGAGCTGCAGCTAAGGTTTTCTTTTGGTGGCTTGATCAGAAATGCCCAGGAAGATAGCCCAGTGCTAGGCAGGTATGAGACCTTCAGTCAGTTTCAGCTGGCAGGGCACTGGATTTTTCTGCCATTTGATACTGCTGTTGGAAGGGCTTCAAGCTTACCTGAAGTTCTGCCTGCTGGTGTCAGTGTGGAGTTCTCCCTGTTGGCCACCCCAGTGGGAAAATGGGTGCCAGTGTTCTTTTGATGGGAGCCATGGAATGAACCTGGTCAGCTGACTTGACCCAGTCAGCAAGTCTTCAGGAGGTACAAAATGGTCCCAGCTGTGTTTTCGATATGGTCCAGCAGAAGGTGGTCCCTGACTTCTACTAGGGCTGAGTGAATGAGGAAGAGCCAATGGCACGTAAGCATGCAGCTCTTGAACAGTGAGGGTGCTTGTGGCTGGAAGCCATGTAAAAGTATTCTCTGTGCTTAAAAAGAGTGATATGTAAGTCTTCCCTGGGAGCCTGGATCCCAGGACCCACATGTACCATCTGTCTGCCCTGGACAGTGACTGCTAGGTGGTGTAAAAGCAGCAAATGAAAAAAGTAGCTCCCTTTTAACCCCCTTCCAGAAGTGCTTTAGGAGTTTGAAGGTATCTAAGCCTGAGCAAATCCCTCTTAGTTAAAAAGGTATGGAGTGAGCTTGCTACTCCTGGCCTGTGCTTTGATAGAGACACAGCTTTCACTCAGAGCCTTGAGAGGCACCCCTGCAGCCTCCTGGATTTTCTATGACACTTTGAATAATCTCTGCTGTTCAGCCCTAAGGAGTGCAGTGTTACCGAGGGCTTAGGTGCTGACCGCAGTGCAGGTGTGGCTGTCAGTCTTTCTAGCTTCTTCTGTGCTGGAGAACGGGGCCAGGGAACCACAGACAGACAGGTACAGCGTCGAGCAAGTTACACACATACTGTCATCACTTCCTTTCCCTTCGTAACAGCTGGCACTCTTAGTGCTTATTGCTAAGCTAACCCCAAGACCCTGGTGAAGTGCTGGACCATTCAGGGAGCTGAAGTAACTTTATGTAATTGTTTAATTAAAACCTTGGTTTTTCTAATTGCAGTTTAAACACAGGCGCCTTTTGTTAATGAAAGGCAACCTCTGTGCCTGGAGTTCTTATGCACACTTTTTCTTTTCTCCCTTTTCCAACTTGAAAAAAAATCAACATTTATGTTCCCACCACAGGAAAGGTGGCAGGTGGAGTTTCTTGCCATTGGAGGAGATGTTCCACAGTTCTTTTTGTCAGCGCTTGTCAGCACCTTAGCCAGGCATCAGATGCCTATCTGACTTCATATTCCAGTGAATCAGATCTTTCAGCTGCTGGAATAACTGGAAAGCCAGAGAAACCAGAGGAACATCCTACCACAACCACCCTGAATTTTTTTGGAGTGAGCTTTCTTTCCCATATTCTTCACACAGCAGTTAAAATGGACAGATGTTAATTCTTGGCTTTTTTTTTAAGGGGAAACCTTCCCTTGGTTTTCATCTGAATCTTGGAACCTTTTTCTCCCTTCCCCACTCAGCCGAGGTGGTAGAGCTAGCTTAGGGGATACACTGAGAATGAATGCATTTTCTTTTCTCTGTCTCTGCAGAGTACATGAGAATTTGCCTGATTTAATAAAATGATTTCATCTCCCTGCCATCATTCCCATCTTCAGAGTATTTCTTCCTTTGTGGCTAGCTCTTTTGTTTTGGGAATCGAACTCATGACCTCACGCTTGCCAGGCAGGCACTGTGCCGCTGAGCTATATCCCTGGCCCAAGTGGCCTGCTCTTCCATAATGGATCTCAGCTCCATACCTCTGTATTACAGGCTAGTGGTTGCACATGTAATGTGTTCTCCTGCGCTCTCACACACAGACTGTTTTGCATGCACACATGCAGTCCAGCAGTGGGGATCCTCAGGGCTGAAGGTGTAGAAATTTGTCACCAGATCTCATTTTCCCTATTGTCAGGTGAGATGGTTATAATTGATGTAGAGGTTGGTACAATTTGCCATCCATCTGCCATTAACCCAGCCTCCTGGAGTTGATGTAACCATGGTGTGGAGTATATTTTGGGGGAAGGGGAGAGGTTGAAAATGGAGAATTGAAGCATAAATCTCTCACTGTGGCCCAGCCCTTTCCCTGCATAATTGGAACATATTTATCTGTGTACTATAGAGGACTTTGCTGTCTCCCCATTGCCCTCACGTGGACTGATGGATGTTTTTTGCTTGGATTTAGAATGGGTTTTCCATTTGAACCTCTCCCCCTCCCAAATTTGCGTTTTAATTTCTATTTCCTAGGTTGATTTTTTTTTTCTTTCCATTCTGACACTAATTATGCCAGCCGCATTGGGAGCACTCACTGCTGGGAGGTACCTAGCTAAGTGTTAAGAAGGGTTTTAAAAACAGGCTGAACTCTTTCTTAATGAGCCTCAATCGGGCTCTCCTCTGGGTGGTTTTGTTTTGCTGATCTGTCAGTTTTTCAAGGATTTAATTGCACTTTTTTTGTATTAGTCTTTGAAATTGGCCTATACAGTCTTGCTATAAAATATTCTTTTAAAAGAAGTTAGTAGTTGTTGCCCCTCCCCCTGTCGTTGGTGGGAATTTTTATTTTTCGCCTTTATCACTCCGGGGCCATCTTCTGCCAGTCCCTCTGGAGAACCAGCAGTAGTGAGGAACCTAGAGTAGAGTGGCGGGAGGGGCCTACAGATCCTGCTTCTATGTGCAGCCTCGGAGGCAGTCTCCTGGCTTCCTAAGCCTGCTCCCAGAAGGCTTCAGTAATGCACCCCAGGTGATGCCTCCTCTCCCAGGTTCATTTGATCAAGAACAGAGAGACTGGGCCACTAAAGCTATTTCTTTAGGCATGTAAGTGACAGATTCCATCAAGAAGTGCCAGCCTAGCTAGTCAGCATATTAAGTCCTCAAACATGGTGGCAAGGAAAAGGCAAGAGTCCCAAAGACAGAAGGCAGAAGTCATCAGGCAGGGAGGAGAGAGAAGCAAGACCATATCCTTTATGCTATTATCTTTATGGCATAGAAAAACATGCTTGAAGCAATCAGCATGAAATTCTTAATTGCTTCGCTTACTTCTGCTCTCCTCATGGGACAGATTGTGCAAATGCTGGAGCTGCCAGGCCCCGCATGTTAGCACACTGTCCCTGCTGCACACACTATTTTTAACTAGTGCTTTGTTTTGCAAAGATACACACAGCTTGCCCCTTTCTCTCTCTCTCTCTCTCTCTCTCTCTCTCTCTCTCTCTCTCCCCCTCTCCCTCTCCCTCTCTCCCTCTTCCTCCTCCTCTTCCTTTTCCTCTTTCCAGCTATGAAATAACAGCCGAGGCAAGGAAGAGCCGCTCTGGCCAGGCTGGCAGCGGCTGCACTTTGTTAGGCTGGGTACCTAACTCTCCCTCTGCTGCCCTGCCTTCTGCTTTCTCACTTGGGTTTCTCCAATGCCTCCCTCCAGCATCAGTTTTGGCAGTATCCCCCTCTCTGAATTTATCCTGTGAACACACCAATTTTCTTTCCCCCTTGCCCACTCTCGTGGATCTGATTTGCATCCCACCACTTCTCTCTCTTCTGATGTGTATCTTCCTCTTTGAGATTTCCAGTTCCCTCTCATGAGGACGTAAAATCCAAGAACTGGATCTCAGAGATTTCAAAATAAAATAAAAGTAAACTCTGCTTAAAAAACACTTTAGCAGGAAAGCCAGGCTAATTGTAAATCAATGGGTCTTAAAATGCAGCATTGATCTCCAGTTAGAAGTTTGAAGGGGAAAGCAGTAATTACCACACCAGAAGGTAGTTTTTCCTCTTAGTAAGTTCTGGGCAGAAAGAAGGCTCATTAGGGCAGCACTTCGGAATCTGAGTAATTAGTTTAAAAAGTACTTTTGTGGTGTTATTCCCTTGGCTGAAAATTATTGGAGTCTTCGGATTTATAGCTCAATTTTGATAAGATTTGATTTATTATTGTGTTTGGTACGGAAGAACCTTGATACGTAATCACTCGGGTAAAGATTCAGGGAAGCATGGATCAGCCTCTTGGGAATGAAGAAGTATTTTTAGACCAGGTGGGACTTGATTCTCTAAAGACTTCTGCTTTTGGCTGATAGTATTGAGTGGGGGGGCCCCCAGAGCCCTAGCATGGCCATCCTGTTAGACCACCAGAGGCCAGTGGTGAGCAGAGTTCCAGTGAAGAGCTGGTTTTCTTATCAGGTGCCTGTTGGCTCATTCAGTGACTCAGGTGGATTTAACTCATGAGGTTCTACAAGAGGATGAGTTCCTATCCTGTTTAACAGTAGGAACATGCCCATCTTGCCCAGTTGGGCCCACAGTGGCTGGAACCTCATAGGCACTGACTGGTAGACATGCTTAACTAATGACTTAGTGAAGAAATAGCAGACTCTTTTTTTTTTTTTTCCTAGATTCTCTTGAGAAAACCCACCACAGAAGTTTTCTGTCTGATTAGGACACCAAAGCAAGGAGAGCTGCTACTCTGAGTATTCATCTTCATAGAGAAAGCAAGCAGCCATTTTTAACAGGGACTTGGCTTGGCTTCCATGAGAAGCCATTAAAAGATCATTCTCCTTACTCAGTTTTGGTTGAAAAGACAGAATGCCATCTAAAGCAGTACTTTTCAGTCCACTGTCGTGTTCCCGCCGTGGCACAGCCCTCTCTATTTTTGTATATCGTCTTTTGTGTGCTGTGTGGGATTAATAGCTGGTGAAGTGTGCGTGAGGGTGTTTTGTCAGCCTCGGGCTGGGACGGTTTTAAACTCTTACTAGAAACCTGAAGTTATCTCTTTTGTTCCATAAAGGAGGCCCTCCAAGAGACTTTCAATCCAGAACTGTACCTCAGGTGATGCAATGGTTTGTAGTCTTTTATTAGTGGAGTGTTCTTTAAAAAAAAAAAAAGAGAGAGAGAGAGAGAAAAGAAAAACAAAATCTCACTGGAATCCAGTGTATAAACAGTTTTTACAAAAGCTTTATAACTGTAGTTACCTTAACAGTTCAGATTCGTACCATTTACTTATGAAGTAAAAATATGAGAACAAAGCAGAGTTGATCGACATTTTGATCAAAAGTAAGAGTTATGGAAGGTAGTTAAATAGTATTGACTAAGCTTCTGGGTTTTTTATGCATTTCATTTTAGTTTTTTATTATATAAATCTTCATTCAAACAGAGATAGTTCCAAATAGTAGTGATTTTTAATAGTGCACTGCCATGTATCTCCCATTAGGCAGAAGCAGCAGATATTTTATGCTACTGTCTACACATAAATTTGTTATCTTGGCCATATAACTAGTTAACCTGGCCTCCAGTGTTAAATTTTGGCATGTGCCATGTCTGATTGAGCTTTATTATTATAGCCTTTACAGTGAAAGTGGAATCAAAATTTGCCAAAACCTGCAGTATTTTGGGTTTTCCAGAGGGCAGTTCAGGTACCACTGTACTTTGAAGTACACCAGGACTCCTTGTCATTAGAAGGACCCAAGGCTGCTGTTGCTAGAAAATTCACTGTGGTGTTGAGTGGCTGGTGAAGGGCCCCTTGTCTGGGTATCACCCTGCTGCCCACACTGGGGACCCCTGCATAGAACGTGCAGTCTTCTGTATCATGTAAAGGTTACCTGTGGGTTGAAGAGGCTTCCCTTGAGACCTCTTGCCCCTCTTCTGTCCAGTGTCTGTCAGTCTCCACCCCAGGAAGGTGATACCTGGCTGGGGCATGGCTTTCTGCCTTCTGTCTTGGTTTGTTCAGGACTCTCTTCTGTGAATATGGAAGTGGTGATGTTCTGCTTGGGAAAATGTCACTTTATTTATAAATGAAAGGAAATGTTTCCACTGTTTATCCTAGAAGCTATAAGCTGTACTTTCAAATGCTAAAAATTATGTTCCTGATCACAGCCTCGGTTGGGCTCCTGTGCTCTGTCACTGCTTGGGCAAAAGTTGCTTTCTTCCCCCGCAGGATTCGTTTTCTACCCATCTGTGTGGTTTCTAACTCTCTCCTTGAATTAAGTGTTCCTGCTTGCAAAGTTTATTAATAGTATCAGCACCACTGAACAGTGATTTTCTTTTTTAATTAAAAAAAATGGGGGGGGGCTTTTAGAAAGAAGCCTGGAAATAATATTTCAAACTACTCCCTTTGGGGACAAAGTCCAATCAGTCCTTTTAAAGCCTGTCTTGGGAGTTAGGTGTTCTTTGCCTTCACAGTCTTCCCCAGACTCAGGGCCGGCCTGTGCTCATCCTCTTTGCTCTCCTGGTAACACCTGGTGTTTCCTGGTCATTGGTCATCTATAAACTCACAGTTTTCTAGGCCCAACCCGTGTGCTTTTGCTCAACCCACCTGCTCAAAGATTCATTGTTGCCAGCACAACTATTTTTCCTACTTTTGGCGGTATTGTTGCTACAGATACTGTCAAAGTGATTTATTCTGTGCATGGCACATTAGACTACCACTAGTGTGCATAGATTTACTGGACACTTGGTAGAGGTAAGTAGTGGCTACCCCTATGGTGCTAAGTCCTTTTCCATGTTGGAGCTTGGGACTTCAAATGAGCAGATGATGTTTTCATACAGGGCCTGTGTGTGGAGTCAGTGAGTGAGGCAAGTGCCATTGAGTGTGGCCAGCAGGTGGTGACCATTGTTGGGGGACCTCCAGGGCCTGGGAATGCACCGCAGGGCTGAGGGCTGATGCTGGAGTTTGTGTTTGTAGATTGGTCCCATCATTACCTGGAGTGCTCTCCAGAGTCCAGACTGGGACTGAACCATTTCCATCAGTGCCTCATCTAGAAGCATCTGACTTTACCAGGCCTGTTCACTGTGATAGTCTCCTTTCTTCTTTCTTCTGGTTCATGTACCCTGACTGTTGTCAACACTAGAATATGAGAAAATGGCTTTTAAATGGGAAGGTGGGTAGAATTGTTTTCGCTACCTGAGCCCCAAGTAGCAGACAGATCAGGAGCCTTCAGTTGAGAGCTGGGAACCCTAGGTAAAGGCATGCTTGCCATGGCTCTGTCTCCTACCCAGAACAACCAGCAAACGGAATGGCAGCCGCTGGCCAGGAATTGATTGCATTAATTGATATGCCAATAAGAGAGCTTGTTACATCCACCATTGGTTAGGAGGCCAGCTAACAAGTCCACTGATCAATGGCACCAATAAAGATTTCATCCATTAATGAGCAACATGGTAATTAATGTTATCCATAAACCAATTAGCTTGCCTAGCTAATGCACCAGTTACTACAGTGAGTGGCAGCGCCGAAAGTGGGCAGGCAACCACTCCATGTGGCAGGGCTTGGGTTTTTAGGCAGCAACAAAAGAGAACCTGACATTCTGGAGAGTTTATTGGCAATGGAGAGAGTAAAGAAAGCATGGGTTTGGAGCCCCTGGCAGAGAGAAAGAAGGAATGGAATACAGTGAAGCCCTGCCTTTGGCCTGTACCTGCTGGGTGGGAACTGGCCATGCTTTTCTCTTCCAGCTGTTTGGGTTGCACAGCTTTCCCACGCAAGTCTCTGAGGGGCTGTTAGAGGCTGATGGAATGACTGAGTCCCAGGGTCACTCTGGTCCCAGCTGGGCACGCTGTCCCCAAGGACACGCCCCACTGGTAGCTCGCACGCACTGCCCTGCACTCCTGGGGGGTGGGAACCAGGAGTGAGTGGTAAAGTAATTAAGTTTCCCCACCCCCATGTTTCATTAGGAAGAAAAATTTTGCTAGAAGAGAGAAAAAGGAGGAGAAACAGATGATTTGAAGCTGTGCCTTTTCCCTTCCCCTGGCTTTTTGAAATGACATCAGTGGGTTGTTTGCCAAGCATAACCTGGCAGCCGGGCAGCTCTGCCTGACTGCCTGAGATTTCTGGGGACCGTGCAGCTCGCCAGCTCCAGCCGTGGCTGCGTGCCAAGGTGACGTTCCGTGACTAAGCAGAAACAAGGGAGAGGGAGAGAGGGAGGAAGAAGGTATGTGTGGTTGGGGAGCTGGGGGAAAGAGTGGTCCCGGGCAGGGTGTGGCATGGGGAGAGGAGGAGGCATGTCTGGGGGCATCTGGTCAGGAGGGTGGGTGTCCGAGTAGCGCAGTGGCGGGCCAGGAAGGCATCCTGTGGCACAGGAGGGCGGAGTGTGCGTGAAGGGGGTGCACAGGGCAGCAGCCACTGATCCAGCCTGGGAAGAGGCTGAAGGGGTCTGACTTAGGAGGGAACCAAATGAGCCAAAGTGAAGGTGACAGCCCAAAGGGCCTGGAACCGTTGAGGAGGAGGCTTAGGGAAGCTTTTATCAGCATCAGGCCCAAGATTCTCTGCAGCGGAGTTTCCTTCGCATTGTTAGATATTGACCCTCAGAGACCCCTTGTGGATTCCCTAATTGAAAATTAATACAAGATCAATGCCATGGGCAATTTGCATATTGATCATAAACAACTTTGAAGGCACCGAGTGTGCGGTGGATCAATAGGGCTCCTGAATAGGCTATAGAGGGAGCACCTCCCAGTACAGTGCACTCCGAGAAAGGTTAATGATTTGGGAAGTTCCTAACTGCTTGACGCAGGATCACCCCCACACCACACAGCATCCACAAAGGCAGTTAGCACCAGGCCTGCACTACCTCCTTGAGTCCCCCTCTGGTCTCTCCTCCAGCCCCCCAATATGGAGAGGAGGATGACTATGCTGGTAGGAGAGATGGGGCTGGCAATGAGTCTTTTTATGCTTGCCTTTTTTGGAGATGGCTAGAGTCTTCAGCAGTTTATTGTGGGAAGTGTACTGTAAGAGGCAGCAGCCAAGTGAGGCTCCAGTAATTGTTCTGGCCCCTTCCCCAAAACACAAGTCACCTGGTGAATGGAATGGAATGGAATGGAATGGAATGGAATGGAATGGAATGGAATGGAATGGAATGGAATGGAATGGAATGGAATGAAGAGGGAGGCGTCTCGCCCTAGCCAGCCTCTTATCCCTTTCCCTTCTCCTTGGGCTTCTGATCAGTGCAGAACCCACATTATTGTTTTCTTTAAGCTGGGATGGCTTTGGTCCCATTTTACCTCCTGTTCCATTCAGCTCTCATTTTCTGGCTTTTACCTCCTTGCCCTCGGCCATTATTTATGCACCCCTGGGTTGTGCCTTCTTGGCCATGCTCTGACTTTGGGTCTTGCCTGTCTGCCCTTGTAGGAACCCTGACAGGCCTGGTCCCTTTTACCATTCGCCTGATCATTACCTGTGTATTCCTTTGCCAGCTCCCACTCCCCACACGTCTGGCTTAGGTCCAGCTTCTTCCCTTTCTTGGCCAGAGAAACAGCATACGGGGCCAGCTGTCCTATGGGTGCCCCAAGATCACCCATCAAGGCTTAACCACAAAGCCCAGGACACTCAGGAACATACCTTGTCAGTCTGTCCTAGAGCTCCCAGCACACCTTATACACCCAGTCCTAGATTTAGGACCAAGTGTAGTGATGTATTGTCCTAGACAGAGCCACACAGCTGTCACCCCCAGGACCCGGAGGGTGACTGCTCCTGCAGCAGAGAGGGATGCATGTCACTAGGGGGAGACACTGCTTCTGTAGCCGTGAGCCAAACAGACTTTTTCGGTAACACTAGTTTAAGAAAAAGAAAGCCTCTCATCCTTAACTCCAGAGTTACATTGTCCTTGGAAGAGCCAGTCTTAAGGTGGCCCCAGCCTCCTCCCATAGTTTTATGTGGGTTTTTGAGTTGACAGAGTCCACTGAAACGCCTGTGGGTGGGGGGCAGTGCAGCTGAGGAAGAGCCATGCAGAAGGCTCAGTAATTGACTCCTGGCTTCACGCTGCTGCCATCCTTCCTGCCCAAGTCCTTCCTGCCAGGGGCAGTGCTGCCCTCAGTCTCTTGGGTGGACATTCAGGAAGCTGAGGGTCCCATGGCTGTTTCTGTATGCAGAGCAGCATATGGCAAAATATGGTTGATGACCCCTCAGGAAAGGGAAAGAAAGGCTCAAGGAGGTTTTATCATTTGCACCTTCCCTATCTGTGTTGATATGTTGTACACAAACATACCCAGATACGGTTGGCTTTCTGTGGGAGGCCCCCCCCCCACCAGGCCAATGCACCAATAGGTGCAGAGTGTTTCCCAAACAGGTCTCTGCAAAGGGTGTGAGTCAAGGCCACAACCAAGGCCAGATGCTAATTACCTGGAAGAGTGGTGCGCCCAGAACCATATCTGCCTGGAGGAGGAGATGCTGAGAAGAGCCCCTATTGTAACATTTTGGAAGAGCCCTGGCAGGAGCCATCAAGGCCCATAGGACTCACCCCCAGCCCTGCCTGAGCCCCTGTCTTCCCTACCCCACCTTTCCACTCACTGCTCCTCCAACAGACCACTCCTCCTCCTCCTAGGGCCTTTGCTCTTGCCCTTGCTCTTCCAGGAAAACCCACCGGCCACCTTCTGCGGCTTACACCCTCTTCTCTCAGGTGTGTTTGCATGCGTTCCCCTCCCCGGCCCTTCCACATTTGTACCACCTGCCTTATCGTTCTCCACCTGCCTCTGACTTACACCACGCTCTCTTGTTGCGCTGCTTGCTATGGGTCTTCCTATGCCACCTCCTGCCTGCCCCTGCCCATGAACACAGCGGCTTTCCCTGTTGACACCTGTACTGTCAGTGTCTGGAATAGCTGCTCTGTGCAGCTGCATGGACAGACTGCAGAGGCAGAAGTCTGTGTGCTCTCCAGAAGCCCACCATGGCAATCCGAAGGGAGACATTAAGAGCACCAGGCCTGACACAACCTTTGTCATCTCTTAGCTCTGTGACTCTTACCCATTATCCAACCTTTCTGAGCCTCAGTTTCCTCATCTGAGAACTGGCAGTACTAATGGCACCGTGTCCATTGCGTGATGGTTGTGTGATTACCTTTCTTATTAGTAGATGCTTAGTAATGCAGATCTGCCCCGGGCTGGCGGACCTGCACGGCCAGGTGGAGAGGAGAGTAGCCTCACTCTTTTGACTCCTTCCTTCATTTTTCACTTTGCCATTAAAGCGTTTGTGATTGGGTCATTCAAAATGACAGCAGGAGCCCAAAGTGCTGGAGAAGAATGTGGCTACGACTTGACGGGTAGAGTGGGGAGCCCAAGGGGCTTGATTCAGACCGGGCGTGGCTGCGGCCCTGCCAGCCAGCAGATGGCCCCACGCAGGCGATGACTTCATCGAGGAGCCTTTCATTGACTTGGCTGAGCTGTGCTGATGAACTGAGACTGGGGACAAGAGCACATAATTGAGGGAAATAAATTCCCCTCACAGGCGTGGGGCAGCCAGGGGTACACATTTACTTCCTCTGGGTGTGTGCGTTTGGGGGGGGGGTCCCGGTCTTCTGCTGCCTCCTTTCTCTTGTCTTTCAGACCCTCACAGGCAGTGTGCAGGATCAGGAAGAAGGGAATGGCGTCTCTCCGGTGCTGCCTCTCTCTCCCTTACTTGTCACAGATATTACAGACCCAGGTCTCCTGTGTTTGCAGGTTGCCCCCTTCGAATCTGCCTGCGGGGATGGAACCTTCTAGGACTTGTTCCCCGCACACACTCGTTCTTTCTTTCCCTCATGCCCCTCCCTTGCTCTGCTATCACCTTCAGTTCCGTCCCCACCCGCTTGGATCTGACCACACTGAAGGGGAGGCACTTGCTGCCCTTCCTTCGTAATTGAAATTGCATTTCATTCATCTGGACATGAGGCAGGGAGGAGGTGGGGCAGAATTTTCCAGGGCAGTCGTCCATTTGCAGCTGATCCAACACAGAGCCAGGCCTGAAGGCACTAACCCACAAACACGTCAGAGGGAAAGCTGAAGAAAAGGTTCTAGGAATCAGAGTCATTTGCATAAATGAAACCAAGAAATCACACAACCAGCTACAGCATGTCACCGTCTCTCTCACACATACACACGCACAACACACACACACACACACGCTACTGAAGTGCATTTGTGAAAACTGGGAAATTAGCAGCTCAGGTCACCAGGGCATCTGAAGTTGGTCATCACTAATCAGTTGTTTACAGCAGAAGTCTCCCCTCCTCCCCCCCAGTATTTTCTAGACCTTAAAAAACATTTCCCAGAATGTGGCGTCCGCAGGCCGTGGGCTAGTGATGCACACAATGGCCAGACTGGGGAAGCAGGTTGCCTCAGTTACAAAGAAGCATGGGTGGCGTGCAGGCAGAGTAGAAGAGAAATGGAGAGCCCTCACTTGACACCCTCTGACCTCAGCTGGTGGAGCTGAGTGCTGGAGAGCCAGGACTGAAATTGCAGTCACTTTAGATTATTTGGAGCTAGGAGAGGCAGGGAAAAAAGGGTCTGTTGACTACAGGAAGCTGAATTCTTCCTCTGCTGAAAAGCTTATTAGTGGAAGGGGAAAAAGCAATTACTAGGCTTTTGCTAGTTCTCTGCTCTGGGAATCGGGGCTGTGACAGCAACCCCATCACCAGTGCCTCTGGCCTCACCCTGAATTCAGTGTTTCTGTGCTGGGCACTGTCCCAGGCCATTTGTACTTCTGGGATCCCCTTCCAGAAAAGAGCTCAAAGGGGAGGTGCAAGTGAGGGAATGTAAGAAAAGGAGAAGGAAAGAGCTGTCACTTGGCCTGTCATCAACTTCGATGCTTGCATCTGAGCGATCTCATTGCTTCTGGGAAGGAAGTTAACAGGGGAGTGTTTGCTTGGAAACATAGATACCTGGTGTGTTAGTGGCCAGTTTTGTCTTTGAATCTGAGTTTTTTATTTTTTGTTTTGTTTTGTTTTGTTTTGTTTTGTTTTTGGTGAGCTCATATTTTTATCCTTGCTATGCTTTTTGTCTCAAAATGTTAAAAAAAAATTGCTTTGAGTAACTGTAGCACCACCATTTGAATCATTCACCTCAGTGTCTCAGCTTTCATGGAGAGACATTCCCAAGGTGGCAGCAGCTGGTGGCAGGTGCTGGCTTCTCTGTATAGACAGTCCTTGCTTCTGTGACAGCCTCACCTTGAGCACTTACTCCCTCTCTGCTTATGTCCTTCATCTTCTTAGGGCCTCTCTCTTTGGGTACCTCGCTGTGTGGCCCTGGAACCCTTCCCTTCTCTGATCCCTGTCTCCTGGCCTGCAGAACTGAGGTGCTTATGATCACTTCCTCCAGAGGTTTTTGCACATAGACATGGTTATTTCTCCTTCATAAATGTGTTGTACTCCTGTATGCTTGTGTGTCCTCTCCTTATTTGGAGTGACCTGTGTATTTATCCTTTTTTGTATGTTTATACATAAAAAAGATGTTTCATACTTTTCTTCCTTAATTGGGTCTAGCTAAATTTTACACTGCTAGATTTTAAAATCATTGACCTTTTTCTTTTTCTGTTGCATTTGTCTCCACTTTTCAAATGATTTCTCTTTCTCTCTCTCTCTCTCTGCATTTCAAAAATTTTATTGGTCTATCATAGATAACATTCATCACAGGGAATTTGTACATATACATGATATATCTTGCTTGTTCTTGTTTTCCCTAATATCTACCCCTCCCTCCAACTCCTCTTCCTCTCCTTACTTACAAAAGCTTTGTTTACATTTTTCCCCTTTTGATTCTCTTTTTTTCTTGTACTTTTTCCCCTTCCCTGCCTTTGTGAAGGGGAACAAGTGATTTCTCTAGAAGGCTCAGTTTTTCTGTCATTTAGTCTCCTGGAAAATTTTTGGTTCTTGTAAACTTTCCCCAAAGTTCTTTAGTAAATAAGGGAATTCATAAGACTAACTTTCCTTCAGGTAGAAATAGATCTGTTTTCTCTATCATAATTTATAAGATACCTAGGGTTATTTCTTTCAACTGTCTCATAGATTACTGTTTAAGACCTTCTTCTGTTTAAAGATGTTGCTTGGTAAATGGGAAATCACTTTAGACTTCCATAATCTCACCTTCAGCACTGCATTGTTCTTTGGCATTATTCTTCATACCTTAGCTTGTTTCATTTCCTTCCTTTATAGAAAAAGCTAGGCCTAAAAAGTAAAGCAAGACTTTGTATTTGTTTGACTTTTCTTTTCCTAATTCTCTGTCTACTTAGGTTCCATATTTCACTTGAAAAAAGTTGGGAAGGATATTCAAGGATTTCTTGTCAGAGAATTTCGAGTACTTTCTCCAGTTGCAAAGTGCACACAGAAGAATTTAAACATTTATACTTTGTTCTTTAAAATGTAATTGTGCACTATACATTTTTGTGGATTCCGTCCTTATTCTTGTCTCAAGTACAAACTCTTCGTCACTACACTACCCTATTCTGCCAAGATCTTTAATGATTTTCTCATCTTATGGCCACATTTCTTTTGTTTTTAGTTTCATTTGTTTTCCAGGGTCCCTACCATTAGAGAATATGGGTTTAACCCTAGAATTTAAATTACTTTGCTTGAGATGTTTGCCTTGATGATCACAGCTATGTGTTTTTTGCCTTGAGATGATTCACTATATAAATTTGGGGATATACAAGGGACTGTGTTACTTCTCAAAGGTTATTAGCCTGCTTTTAGGTCTGAGAAACTCCTTACAGGAGGAAAAGCTAAACAGATGCACACAGAACCCCGAGGCTAGCTGACAGCTCTGGGAGATTTAGAGAGGGGCTGCTATGGCTAAAATCACTGTGAAAGGGCCGTGGGGTGGCATTTTATTAAACCCTAGCAGACCATTTCATTATTTAGGATCCAAATTTTTAGAAAATACAGACTGTGGATTCAACTGTTAGCATTACTTTCAAAGTTTTCACAAGGGAGGAAGAAGATCCAACAGTTTCCGTTCTCCCTTTCAGCACAGAAGAACTGTACAAAGTATCTGTTAAAAATGACAACTATTTTGTAATTCCATATGCTTCATCTCCCCACCAGTACAGGAAAGCTCTTGAAGGTCAACCTTTGGATTTTCTCTGTACCTTGGCTTCCTGCTTTTCTTTCTTTGCAATTTCCTAGGAACTGTCAACCGAAGCATGTTGCTTCTGCTGCCTGTTCAGACTGCAGTGCGTTTGGAGACTTGATGGTTTGGTGGAATGGCCTTTTGACTTTGCATGTGTAGGTGCATCTTTACATGTCTCAGGTCTGACCATAAAAGCTACTGACAGAGGCAGGCCTTCTGCTTGCACCAGGCAATGTGTGGTAGGCACCTGAGGACTCCTCAGCATGCTTGGAGCTGGAAGCCTGTGTTTGTAGCATTTTCAGGATTTATACATGTTTCTAGCATCCCCAAACAGATGCAATGACCTTTGTGCTTGTTAGTGTATGGCCAAGGGACAACAGGTTTAGCCAGTGTTTTTCTTTGATTTGAAGTTGGCCTGATTTTTTATTCCTCAGATTTGATATGGAAAGTTTAAGCCTTTGTTTGTGCTTTGTTTTTATGAATCAGCTTGTTTTAACAGCTGTGCACATAAATGGCTTCTGATCATGCAAAATGAACCTCATTGATAGTCCCTCGCTCTGCCATCCGCTGGTAGGAGTAAATTTTGTTTCTTCCTGACTTCTGTACTTCATAGGGGTAAAGATGCTTTCTGAATAGGTGAAGGACTTTTCAGACTCCCTAGGCTTAAGAGTAAGGAACAAACAACCTCTCCTTTGTATGTTGTTTGGGGCATGGTTTTATTTTTCTTGGTTGTGTGCTACTTGTTTTGATGGTCATAAACTGTTTATCTCTTTCACTTTTAATTTGATCCTTTGCGCCTCCTCACAAAAAAAGAAAAAATCTACTGTAATTCCCTTTGTCATTGTTAGGTTTTCTCTCCCTAGCACAAGAAGCGCCCTGGGTCTGCACCGCTCCACCTCTCCTTCCCTTGCTGTGGCTCTTGTATAGATTGCATCCATCACCACTGACGTTCCCGTTACAAGAGCCATCCCACAAGGTTTCGCTCATACCCATTAGGTTCCAATCACCATCATTTAATATCACTTCTGGTACATCCCGTTCATTTCCCATACACCTTCATTTGTACAGTTGCTTAAGTACTCTTACAGGCCCTCCCTCCTTCACTTTTTTCACCCATGTATTGCAAACATTTTACAATTAAAAAAAAATCAGATTTTTTTCTTCCTTTTTTTTTCATTAAGCATAAGATCTCTCTCTGATAAGCAAGGTTGGTTTGGGCTCGAGCTACCACTCTTCTTCAATGAAAGCTGTTAACTCTTTTTTTTTTTTTAAATGTATGCTTTCCGTCACTCAGGTATGTGTATCTGTCTTGTCTCTCTCCTCTCCCCCCAGCTGTAGGAGCCTGACTGTGTTTATTTCAAGCGTAGTGTCACTGAAAGACAGGCTGCTCAGGCCTTACACCTGGGGTGTTGGGAAGGTTTCAGGCAGATGTCTTCTATTGAGAAATGTCCATTTCTACATAGGAGGAAGGAGAGGAGGGAACTGGTGCCCATCAGAGAGACTCTCCTTTTTTGCATACCCTTGTGCTCACCCAGTTGTGACTGTATACACATCCAAGATGATTCCTTCAAACCCACAAAGTGGTTTCCTCTGAGAAGCAATGTTTGAAGCCTTGTCTTCATCTGTAAGACCCTCCTCTTTCTACTAACTCCAGCAGTTTTTCCCTTTACCTATCAAATATTCCATTTCCTCTCTCCTACCCTCAATTTCCCAGTAGCATACTGTGTTAGAATCATTATCTTTCCAAACTACTTGTGTGTAACCAACTGGAGATGGGCACCCTCCTTGGTACCAAGGACTTTCTTATTTTGCATGCCTCTTCTTTCCAGAATATTCCAGTTTGGTGTGAGGTTAAACTGTGCAAAATACCATTTGAAAGAAAGGAGAAAAAGAGAAAAGAACTTGTCAAAATGCATTTGTTAGATCACGTTTTAAATGAAGTACAATTGAAGGTAGTTTTTGTCCAAAGAAAGGAAAAACCCCTGCAAATCCGCTGAGCTCCCAGAGAGCGCGCCTCCTTTGTCGTTGCGCTGACATTGAAGTGTAATTTTTCATGGTTATTTGGACTGGAAAATGGGGGGGAAGGGAGAGATGGGTCTGCGATTATTTCCCATAAATGACAACACAATCACATCACGCTCGGCTACAAACATGCTCGGGGAATTTGCCTTTTTTACATTTCATGTGTGAAAGTAACAGCAACAATCACGGCTCTGTAGAAATCCAAGGGAACTAATCCCTGCTGAATTTAGCTCACTTCAGAGTTCTGGGACATAGCTGGGTTCTTATTTAGTGTGGATTCTGAGACCATTTCAGGGTTGGGTTTTTATTTTACAAACTGGAACTCACACCTTTCAGTTATTTTTTTTTTTTTTAAATCTTCCTGTGAATAGCCACCAGGCGAGTCAGCGACATATTTAGTTCTGTTGTGCTTTGTCGCTGCACATCTGCTTTTATCCTTTCTGGATTTCTGCAGGGAGCAGCCCAGGTGCTTTTGCTAAGAACACAGATAAATGGAACTTGTTGCAATACTGGCTTTAGGCGTTTCCTCCCTTTTTCTCCTCTCTTGACCCCCACCCACCCCCTTAATTCTAGTGTGGTTTTGACAAACAGTTCAAATGACCAGGTGGCCTTGCCTGGGAGAGGAAAAATGGCAGGACTTGTCCCTCACCACACAATGGCAGCATTTTTCACTCCACGCTCTGGTGTTCTGTGCCATTCCCATAGGAGGGACAGCTCAGAGCAGAGTGGGGACATTTTCTCTGGGAGGACTTGGCTGCTTTGGACCCACAGCCCGCTGTCTTCTGTCTTCTGTCAGTGTTCAAGTCGGAGGTGAAGTCAGGTACAAAGGGAAATGGAGAGGATCCCAGATTTGTGTTCTTGTGGAGCTAGTCTTTGCTGTACCCAGCAGGGGCCAGACACACAGGCTTCAGCTTGGGCCCAGCCTTCCCAAGTTGCCTCTGGCTGCACAATCCCCATTTTTCTTGTTTCTGTAAACAGTGGCAAGATCTTCAAATATACAAAAGCATAAATGGTCTCTATTCTCCAATTAGTCATTTTTAATAATACCCAGAGTTGCCTTCAGAGTGTTGGTTTTTGCAGCCTGATGCCAAAATCGAGGGTCGGCAGGGTGGGGGACAGGAAAGAAGATCAGGGCAGGGCGGCGAGGAGGGCAGATCCCTTCAGTGTGGGTTTTTCTGCAGGCAGAGCCATCCTGGGAGGCCGGCAGCCTTCCACCTGTGGCTTTGCAGCTCCATGCAGAAACGCCAGGCACGGTAGCCCCAGGTGCATTCAGGAAGTGAGCACCTAGCAGCAAGCAGAATTCTTGTGATTGCTTGCTTACGGGACCAGTGTGGGAAGGAGTTCCTTGCTGGAGGAAGAGCTTGTGTCCAACCTTTTCCATGTCCCTCAGTCTGTCTTCTTTCAGTTTCCCCTTAACTTTTGGTGGGCCAAATGTGTTTATAAATGCCATCTTTGAGAAGGTGGTTTTGTTTAAACAACTGGTTAGGAGTTTGACTTTTTTTTTTTTTTAAAGCTACCACAGTGGGAAAATTACCTGTAGGAGCAGTAGGCTAAGTCCCGATCCTTCTCCCTACTGAGTAGAGCTTTTAAACAGGCAACAAAGTGTAAAGTGGTCAAGGCAGCATCCAGAAGGGACCTAGAGAGCCCAGGCAAGTAGGAGCATAAGAGACCATTTTTCCTGTCATCCCGGGCAGAACGCGCTTCCCACTGAATGCCTTGGGCTCTGCTAGGGCTCTGCAGTTCTGATGTCTACTGGAAAAGAAATGACATCTTATCCTGAGAAGGTGGGAAAATATTACACTCCTGATGAATAAATGAGCACTCCTGCTGCGGAGCCCTGCCTGCTTCACCCGCCCTTGTGTGCACACATACACCCACTTACCCCTCCTGCCTTTGATGCTTCCTACCTGGATTGCGACAGTTATCTCTCAAGATACCCTATTTGCCAGTGTCGATATGGATCCCAGGTTTTTCCTGTTGGGATTTGGCATTTTCTTGATGAATCTGTAACCTACTGTGAGGTAGAAAATCAAATGGACAAAGTTGAAGAACAGTTTCAGAAACATTCAAATGATTGTCCACCCGTGACTTCTAGGTAGACTTATAAATTCTCTGTTATATGTGCATGTATAAGGCTATGCAGTCACTTTTACTAAGGTGCTTCATATAAGGTGTGTTAAGAGAACAGGTTGTATTTGTGGCAAATACTGTAAAGCATCTTTATTTAAGGGAACATTCCTGGAACTGAGGTATTGTCACCCGGAAAATGGTGGAGGTTATCTCTCAGACAGCTTCAAGATACCACAGAATTAAACAAGGGAGTAAGCATTTGGGATTTTGGAAGTGTTGTTGTGTGGTTTCCTGTGTTTGGATCTAGGTGGCTGCACAGTTAGTATACAGAATCCCGGATCCTCTGGTCACTGTTCAGTAAGATCCCACTTGCCAAAATGTCCCAGAGAGAGAATGGCATAGTTAGTGGTCTACGATAGTGATCAGAGTCACCACCAGTAGCCTCTTCACTTCTGGCTGAGAGAAGACTGGACTAGAATCAACACACTGGGTATAAGATGGTTGTCTGTCCTTCAGATTCGCCAGTCACATCCTGTTACAAGTTTCTGTTGTAGCAGGACTTTAATGCATTTGAAATAAGCAATATAGGCCTCCGACTCATCTTTGATATTACAGGGTTTGATTTGACTTCTGTTTGCAAAATGAAGCATGCATACTCTTCAGAATATGCATAATCAGTAGAAATTTCCCATTGATATCAAAATACCGGGAAGACTGGACACACCTTAGGGTTCTGCCCTTGCTTTCTGGTTGCCAGCCCAGGCTAAGCGAGGATAGCTGATTGGCCAGTGTACACAGTGAGGCTCAGAGTCCAGTGCCTGCACAGGAGGTAGAGGGACAGAAGACAAAGCACAGTACCCGAGTTCCTCCTCCTACCCACCACAGAGACACCAGCAAATGCCACTTGTAGCCACTACCCTCTGTGTCACTCTTGCTGGTCAGAGCGTGTCGAGTCTTGAGTCCTTCCCGCCTGCTTCGGTGTTCGTCCTTGGGTTAATTAGGTTGAAAATGGAGAAAAGCAAAGCTTTAACCCTATCTTCAGAGTAAGCAGATTGGTTATTTTGTTTTTCAAAGAAGAAGTCCTATATACAATTAAAACTTGTTTCTGGTAAACCTCATTCCAGGAAGGATGAGCTTTTAACAAAAGGCTTTTGACAGCTGCAGGCTATTTCATTTTTTTTAATGCCGAATGAAAAATCAATACATTTTTCTGGGTTATACATATTCAGAACAGGCCTGATATTTCCATTATAATGGAAAGTGGGTGTCTGTGCACATCTCGCCTGTCAGAGCTGCACCACCGCATTTTCCAAGCCACTGCTAAATATTTCAAACCTGATTTGATTGTGGTTCATGACAGCTAATGTTTCTCAGCTCTTGAGCCTGCCGACAGGCAAGCGTACTTTATCCACCCCTCCCCAAACATTACTCCCCATACAGAAAAAGGAAAGAACAATTTCATTCTTTGGGGATCACAGATTGGTGTATTATTTAAGTTACACGTTCGTGGGAGAGCCTTGGGTACAAACACGCTGATTCTTAGGAGAATCTCCAAATTTCTGTCACACTGAGGCACTGTGGGGGCTTTGTCAGGTCTGAATTAATCTACATTATCCTGTTAAGAATTAGGAACCGAGGGACTAATCTTGATCATTGATTGACTCCCCTTTCCTTCAAGCCTGTAAGCGATTTGTGAAGTACCCCCAATGGACACATTAGTTGGCCCCCATTATTTTGGGGAGCTGTGCCATTTTTTTAACAACTGGAACATTTTTGTGGGTGATGCTTTCGGGGAGTGTACTCAATGGGTTGAAAGCTGACTTTGTGACAATACCACTTCTATATTGGGCCTCTGCCTTGTACTCCTTCCACAAACAAATTTCCAGGTGGTTCATAAAACTGTTACAAATTCCCATGGGGTTGCCAGTTGCCACATGCACCTCCTTTGGGAGCAGATGTCACTATGGGTAAGGAAGTCACACGGTCACCTTTACCAAGATGCTAAGTATGATATCTGTGAAGAGAACAATTTCCATCTGTGGTGAGTAGCACCACCTCAGTTGAAGGGGAATTTTCTGGGCCTGTGGTCTCATCCTCTTAAAAACCCAATCTGCCTTAGGAACTTTCTACTGAGATGCTTTCACCTGAGGGTTCTGGCCTTCATAGGAAACGTGAGTGATGGGAGCAGTCCAGGTTTGGCCTGGTACTAGAAGTGTACTGTCTGGGAGTTTTAAGAGGAGGTGGTGATGGAGATCAATTTGGTAGAGGCCTTCAGTTACTGTTTTGCTTGGACATGAAAAGCAGAAAGGACCCCCGAAAGACCTCCCTGTTTTTCAAGATTCGCATCTCTTTCCCTGGGCCTTTCACATCAAAATAAGACAGACTAGAGGAGGTGACCTAGCTTGAGAGCTGTTGTGGGATGCAGCCATTCAAGTGGGCTTCTGCCAGGGCTCTTCCTCTGGAGTCGTGTAAAGCTCAGACCCATCTAGGATATGCTGGGCCTCCTGCCTGCTGCCAAGGATGAAGGTGGGGCTGGGAGTCAAAGATGATCTCCTTGCCCATCCAGGTCCTGGCCACAGCCTGGAAAAATCAATCGTGGTATTCTCAGAAATGGTTGGGATTTAAAATATTACTAACCACTTTCTGGAGAGATGGTTTTGATGTGTCTGTTTTGGCCTTGTACATGAAATGGTGGCTGTTGGGTATTTTAGTGAAGGAAAGCAGCCCCTTCCTCAGCATGAAAGAATTTTTCCAGATAACACCTATCATTAGTCCAAGTCTTCACTAGTGCCTACCTTTTGTTTGTAGTTGATATTATTGTGGGGAAAAAAAAAAAAGAGTATGGCTTCTATAAATGACCCCAGTGAGATGCCACTCACTTCAGGGAGGATGGGCTATCAGTGATCTGTGGGAAGAACTTCCTCCATTCTGGGCACTGTCAGCACATTTCCCCTAAAGGGAACAAGGGCTTGATAGCAGCCCCAGTTGTTTGGCATGTACTATACTTGATCTTAGCCAAAAGGCCAGGAAGCGATTGCTTGGCATGTAGATAAGGCTGTGTTTCAGAACTGAATGTCCTTGCGTCCCCAGTGACGGGAGACCAAGCTCTTTCCATGGATGCCCGAGGTATGGCTCTTGGTGAGAGGACTTGCTTTACAGTTTTGGGACCAATAAAAACACGCACATTGCCCGCAAAGCATCATGGTCTTGAGCCATCCAGACAAATTTGCAGTTAGTATCTCTGCTTTTAAATCATTTCTCTACCTTTATTGGTATTCAGAGCTCACAGTTTTCCAGTTACTGTCAGCCTGGGCTTTCATCCATTTTAAAGAACATTTTCCCCCCTCTCATCATTGATGATGATGGTTTAAAGACAGATGGTGTAACTGCTTATGAATGTCCTATTTTATTTCTCCAGGACCAGACAGTTCACTTGGAGATGTATATTATTTCCACATGCTTAGGTTAGGCGGCCCAGACTTGTCTGCCTCCTGCAGCCTGCTGCCCTCCCGGCCTTGCCATGCAGCGGGCGACACCTGTAGGTTATAGGTGGAACTGCAGGTAAGCTCCAGCTTGGTTTTTAGCTGGGATAAAAACAACTGATCCCTTGCAAAGGGAATTGACCAGACCAGAAGTTTCTTAACCATTTATTCTTCCATCTTGCATATAGCAGCCTTGTAGTGACTTATCCACAAGTAAAGTTAAGGCTAGGAGTCCAAGAAGGCTTGATTTGTAAATCTTGAAGGGGGAAAAAAAAAGCAGCAAAAGGAAACCTCTAACCTCTATGGTTTATCCTCTCACTAAAATTTAGCTGCTTTCATTTTCTGCTTGCAGTGGGGCAGAGAGGGAATAAAGCAAGAGCCCAGGCAGACGCACTGAATGAGTGCTCCAGGGGTATCCACAGAGCATGGAGTGGTTTCCTTGCTTGTTGCACCAGTGATCTGGTTATTCTTTAGTCTCAATCCCCTGAATAGATTTTTTTCGGCGGGGCGGGGGGGGGGGAACCTCAATGAACTGGAGTCAGCACCAGGTGTCAGTGAGTTTTTAACTCTCTGTTCTGCCAGCTGCATGCCACATGGTGAGTAGGACAGAGGAGATGACCGCTCAGTGGGTAAATCTTCTCCTCTGCCGAGCAGTGAGTCAGGCACTGTTCATCACCACATTGGGGTGTTCTTCAATTTGTAGGTATCTAATTTGTATCAGACTGTCTCCATCTAAGCTGAGTCTGTGTGTGTGTGTGGGTGTGTGTGCGTGTGTACACACGCACTAGGAGAGAAAGGACCATTGAGCCATCTCTTTGTGGAAATTTGTTTAACATATCACTACTACAGATGTTTTATATCACATCATGTATTGGGACAAATGAGTCTATTTTAAGAGACCTGAATAATTTGGGTAGACACAATTTAATAATATTGATTGACTATATGCCAGTATCACCATTCAAAAATAAATTTCATAATTATAGTGTTGAACAGTTTTATCAAAAAACTAAAAATATGCATGGAACATCCTACCTGAGCATAATCAAGATGGTATATATATCATGCTGTGTAACTCACTTGTTACCACTCTACTAACATACATATTTTTTCTCTAGTAAACGATGTATGGTATTAATATTGGGCGGTACAACAGATTAACTTCAAGCCATGGTTGCCTGGTTTTTCTCTGTGTGAACCAAGGGTAGGGCAGGGAGACTTGATGCTAACTTTACTATGCAACGAGACAGAAAGTAATCATCGAAATTTTATGTGGAGCCTTTGGTTGGAGATTAACATAAGCAGCAGCTTATTTCATCTGTGTTCCCCATGACCGCCACATAAACTGCTTCCTGTTGGTAATGAAGAAAGAACATTCTCTGACTCCTAGCTAAGGTATTCCAGTTGTTGTGCCTCCATCATTCTGAAAGAGTTAGGAAAATATGATTCTTCTTTGAATGTTTTAGAAACCCTGTAAGGTCAGTTATTTTAACTCCTCTTTATTTCTTCTGTCTGATAAAATTTAGAGGCTGTTTTCTAGAGTGGCAGAGGAAGTTGCAAGGGATCAGTTGTTTTTATCCCAGGTGTTTTATCAAAACACCTGAATGATTTAAAAGTAGGGTTGGAGAGATTCATTATGGTATCAAGCAGAACCTTAGCCAGCATTCTAGATTATAGCCTCACTCCTGGGCCCTCTTGGGTCTTATCTGGTACTAAACTCAGGTGACAGATGTAAATGTCCCTGCTGTCATGGCTGTGAACCCAGAAAGGTGTGTTCTTAAGAGTCTTCTGATGAATTCATCATTATGAAAATGATTTTCTTGGTTTGTTTCATTTATTTGTGCACTCAAATTGAATGTCCCCCATTTTGGCAAATGATATTTACTTTATAATCAGCCTAGTTTGGAAATAGCCATACTTCTTACCTTTGCTAAAATGCTATTTGCTGAACCAGAGACATTTCCTGCATTAGTTTAAAACCAGTAGGGAATGTTCAAATTCCTACTCCTTTGTCTCTCATCCTTGATTCCAGCATGTCCATAAGATGCTTTTGTGTTTCTAGAATTCTTTGTGTTGCTGAAATCATATCACTGGTAATGCTAAAATCATATCACTGGTATTATGCCTCTTCATAATATAAATGACTTGTGAAAACATTTTGCTACAATATGGAATGTGCATAGGCATTGCTGGCCCAGCTGAGAGCCAGTGACTGGACCTGGTTTGGTCCAGTACCGGGATGCTCTGAGGATGGAGCTAGTCTAGAAGTGAACTCATGGCTATGTTTTTGCATTTTCAAATGTAAAGCACTTGTCTGCACCTGTGAGGTAGAAATGAAATTATGGTTTCACCAGGCCTGGTTTTTCAGTTAGAATAGCACAAGTATGGCCTTCGGAATCTGTCTAGGAATACCAAATGGCCACATGTCTGGAGCAGGTTACCACCTCATATCAACTGCTTTTGCAGACCTGGATATACCATTAGCATAGTCAATCTCTCAGGGAGCCCTGGGAAGATAGAGGAGGGACACAGTCATTGGCATCTGTGTTTTGTGCTTGCTAATTCATTACAAAAGGGGCATAAAGGTGTCCTTCATTGTGTTTTTAATCTTTGACATTCTTGCTTCTATTGCAGAAGAAGCCATTGAAGATGTTGAAGGACCCAGTGAAACAGCTGCTGATCCAGAGGAGACTGCTAAAGACCAGGAGAGTGCAGGCGAAAAAGACCAGAGCAAGTGGACAGGTAGTGTGTATGGCTGCCCTTGAGTCCTACAGTGCTTCTCCCCTGGAAGAATGAGGCCAACAGGTCAGGGAATAGATGCTTCTATAATCAACTCTGAGACACTATGTTGGCTGGACAAGTAGGAGAGCAATTTTGTTTTGCTTTTTTGAGTGGTCACTTTCAGTCTTCTTTTTTTAAAGTTATTTTGGCCCTAAAGCCAACTTGTATACAGAGCATCCAGGTATCAAGCTCTGTGCTAGAGACTTCTGGGTTTTTGAGGTCTTATATCTTGGGTAGCTCTTCAGTGTTGTTTTGCTCTTTATTTTCTTCTTTCTCTATCAAAGGTCCAGCGAAGAGATTTGTCATGGGGAGCTTAGTTAAAGTCATCTGATTCTCAGCCTTAGGGTTCACTAGGGGAGTTAGCAGTGAAGGGTGATCTTTGTCCTGCATTTGGGGGTGTGGGCAGGGCCCGCATGTTCTTCATGTGCTGCTCCATCCCCCAGGGCCAGCACCCACATGCTGCCGTGCACCGCCAAGGTGGATGGGCAGTGCAGCCAGGCAGGAGGACATCTTACCAAAGGCAGAAGAAATTGAAGAGCCCAAGATAGGAAGTGCTATTTTTGGAAAAACTGGTGTTCAAAGAAGGGGAACAGCTATTTCTCAAGATGATAAGATTTCTATATTGAGGGAAAGAAGAGCTGAGACAAAGAAAAAAGCTCAGATTTTCTGGGGAGGAGCAAAGGCATTTCTGAGAAGATGGATAAGTCTCCCAGGAACCACCACAATAATAAGAGGAAATGATATGACAGACAACAGAAATTATTTTATTTGGTCAACCTAATTATTACTGTCATTATTAATATTGCAATTCTTGCATGGTTTTTTTTTTCTTTCTTTTTTTTTTTTTTTGAGAAAATATTTACCTTCTAAGGTCCATATTGGTTGGGCCTTTGTTACTTTTCCAGGCAAGACTGTTCTTAAATCATGTTCAGTGTTGGCCTTCACTATTTAAACAAGATACTGAATCTTGGAGAGAGGCCAGGGGAGAGCAATGAAAATGACTGAAGGCTGAGAAATACTGCCTGTGAGGAGGGGCTGAGGAAACTGGGGCAATTCGGCCTGGAAAAGAGAGAGTCAAGAGACAGCATAAAGGCTCCCAGCTATCAGGAGGGATCCAGCAGAGGCTGCGACATGCTGCTGTGCAGTGTTTCCTGGGAGACAGTGTGGGCCAGAGCCACAGCTGAATGAATGGAGAGGGTCGCAACCATATTTCACCGTCCGTGCTGCTTGCTGGCCCTTATGAACTACGCTCTGTGGGGCCCAGAGGCCTGTCCTTGAGATAACTCTGAGGGATAGGGTCAGGCATGCTGGGGAGGATTTGTACAGTAGGAGCAAGGTGGACATTGGACATCTGTGCTTAGTGGGCCCTTGGATATAGTAGGGGGGATTTCTGTCCATATTGCTCTGCCTGCACCGAGATCTTAGTTTTTGCTACAATATTAAGGGAGCTAAACAAATGGTTCTGCTGGCAATCAAATATCCGACTGGAGGAGGTAAACAGGGGAGAGGATTTCACTAACAGTTTAAAGACTGAGTGACCTTCTGGGCCATCTGTTTGTTGTCACAGTTTAGGGGGTTGGTTTCGAATCATGACTGCCACATGCTGCTCGTGTGACTTTGCTTAAGGTCCCTTTACCTTTCTATGCTTCTGTTTCATCACATGAGATAAGGATTAAAAAATAGTACCTATTGCCATAAAATTGCTGCAAGGAATATTTGAATGTGGGAAACATATGTGCAGCATATAGTAAGCTCTGGGGTAAGGAGTTTGTTTAATAGCTTAGTTGAATAAGATGAAGAAAACTAAATAGCAATTTTCTTTTTGGTCCTCCACTTCAATGTAAGACTGATGTCTAACAGCATGTGGCTTCTGGGGATCTTGAAAAGCTTGCAGAAACAACATACAGGGGTTTGGTAGGATCATGTAAATAATACATGGTGCATATATTTCCTGTATTCTGTGTGCTGAGTGCTATGAAAACAATGAAAACTAGCCACTGCTTGCAAAGCTCCTACTATGTGTAGTCCCCTACATCAGCATCATAAAGATGTGCTTCTCCAGTCCTTACAACCAGTATACAACAGGCTTTGTTGAGGGCAATTCAGTGAAATCTTATTCACAGTGTTTATAATTCAGTGGGAATATGTCTTCATAGTGCTAGTGGACGCAATCAGGAGACTACTAAAAGATTTAAAATGAGGACCATAAAAATGAATATCTCTAATAAGGCTTCACTTTCTCATGCATTTATTCAAGCAACGGGCTGACTTAATCTTTACCTCCAAAAGACAGAGAGAAAGAATGAATACGAATGAATGAATAACTCATAGAGATGCACCTTGCCAGCTATACAGTAGTGGGAAGAGAAGCAAAAATTCTCTCCTGATTCCTGCAAATGATCCTCTTTTGACCCGAAGCATAATTTTGTCTATAGCGTCTGAGTATGTAATGACAGGCTTTATTAAGGTACTTGGGCCAATTTGATCCTGGAATCGATACAGGTGCCAGCAACCTCTTCTGAGCTTTCTTTTGGATCCTTAGTATTTTATATAAAATATCTACGTTTGTTCCATTTACTCCCTAAATTGAGCTGTTCCTAGCTGATTAAATGTGATGGGAAGTGCTTCCTTGTGGCAAATAAATAGTGATTTCACAATTTGTTCTGTTGATTAGTGGCTGCTCATGATGCAGATTAATAATATTTCAGATGGGCCTGGATAATTGGCATTTTCTCAGCTATTGATTTTGTTTGTGGGGTTTGTGGGTTTGTGCAGGAATGGGTAATCCTTCCTAAAACTTTTTATTTATTTATTTTTTATTGGAGTGGGACTCCTGACTGCCTTTTCAGATATCCCTCTTTGAGATTCTTTTATTTAGATGTGTGTCACCTTGGCTGGCAGCAAGATAGTGATTTGAATCACAGCAGGGTCCATTCTGTGATCCATGACTGAGTCCCTATTTGGTACAGAGCACCAGGCAAAGTTCCACTGGTGGCAAGTTCGGCGAGACTATGCCTTCAGGAAGTATAGTACTCTACCAGAGACTTCCGGAGTGCCTGTCATCATAAGATCAGAGTTACTATAGACCAGCCCTGTCCAGTGGAACTTCCTGTGCTGAAAGAAATGTTCAGCCTCTGAGCTCAACAATACAGTGGCCACTAACCACATATGGCTATTGAGCGGCTGAAAGGTAGAGGAACTGAGTTTTAAATGTTATTTAATTTTAATGAATTCCCATTTAAAGCCATATATGCAGCTGTAGACACTCAAAAAGAACAAAACAAGCCCTGAAAGTCTGCATCACAAGTGTAACATTATAGGTCTGAAGGTTGCATCAAGCTCTAACTTCATCCTAGGCACCATTTGATGCCTGTTCTTCCTGGCAAGTGTGCCACGATGGCTCGCAGGTGCACAGGCACTGCTTCCCACAGTGCTTGGGTCAGCCAGGTGGGCTGAGGGCTTCTGATGCAGGATCAGTCACAGCTTAATCTGTTTATCCCAATTACCATCAATTTCTGTTTGTACCATGATGTGAAACAAAGCCCTGCTTTCTATGCATTACTGTATCTCATTTGAGTCTCACCCCTACTCTGTGATCTAGGCATTATCCTCCTCCCTCCCACCTCTGCTAGTCTGCAGGTATGGAAACTGAGATCTCAAAAACGCAAGCAAGTTGCCAGATGGTACACAGATAGGTTCAGACTTGCGTACTGCTTTGCCACCTACTCAAACCTAGGACACAGCACAAGCCCTTACCAGCATGCTGTACCATGCTCTGAGAATGAGTGTTCAGTCTCACCACCTCATCTAGCTTTCCGATTTTAGCCCAAGGAGTTTCCCAAAGTTGTGCATTGAGAAGAGTATACCACAGCCATTTATGTGTTCAAAACAAACTGGATTGGCAGCCAGCAACATGCCACTTCATGAGTCAGTGCCATGCTCAGTCTGATAGAAGGCTGGTGTCATAGGAAAGATCTCGTAGATTTGGAGTTAGGAAGCCCACCAGCTAGTGAATGATGTTGGTTAAGGAATTTGGAATTCTGGTAGCCTGGGGTATCTGATTGTGAGACATGAAAGTGACACCTCCTCAGCCACCTGCAGGTTCTGTGATGCTGAGTGGTGGCACAATGACAAGCCCTTGGTAAATGGGTGCATTTAGTCAAGGTAACGGTGAAGTTTGCTCCTGGGCCAGTGGTGGGGGAGGGGGCGAGGAAGACAGAGGAATGTTCTTTGAAGCAAAGACTGTTCCCTAATGCACAGTTATTTCCACTGTCCAACTTTGTGGTTTTCCCTTTCGAAATGGAAAAGTGACCCCTTGTTGTCTTTTACCAGAGTGGATTTGAATGTGTGTGTTCTAGACTGAAGAGCCCCCAGTGCCAGCCACTAAACAGTGATTAATGCAGTGATTAGCCAATCAATCATTAATTGCTGTAAATTAAGTGATATACAATTAATGTGATACTTTATCACCAATAATTAGGGGGAAAAATTGAACTCTTGGCAAAGAATCATAGCAAGATGGTTATTTAAATGCTGTAGCTGCCATGGTTTTTAGCCACAGAGCACCACACTGGGTGTAGTTAAGGCAATTTGAGACATGATGACCGGGGGGTATTGGTGCTTTTTTAGAGGGGTGGAGGGGTGGAGAACTAGCTTGGCTTAAAATGACACCATGATAAAGTTTCAAAAATCCCTAACTGATGTTTATGTGTATATCTCTGTAAAATTTTCAGTTAGAAATGTAGTTTGAGTGTTTTCTAGAAGGGCCTGCAGGGATTTTTTTTTTTTTTTTTAAATCCAGGATGCTCACCCAACACAGAGCAATTAGTGCAGTGGAGCGTCCCTGATTTGAATCTATGGAAGATTGCTATTAAGGGAGGTATTAATGGGCCACAAGGTCTGGGCGACTGTTAGGGAAGAGTGTGTTTATGGAATATGCTGCTGGCAGACATGATTTCAATCGGATTTGACATGTTTAACATAAATGTATAGTGTACAGCTCTTCCTGCATATGAATAATTCCTACAGGACCCATTCCCTTTCTAATTACTGAGGCTGAAAAAAACAGGTCAGGCACATCCTGGTGGAAATCTATCACCAGCCCTCTCCGTACTCTCTCTGTTGTTTACAACTTTGTATAAATAGAGATGCCATTGTATGAGGAACTTAGTGCCTGAAATGTAATCTGTGACAGAGAATGGAAAGGGACTGGCAAAAAGAATACTGCTTCTTCTCACCCCACTTTAGTCAGGTCTGGAAAGATAAAAGAAGGTGTTTGCTAAGAGGAAGCATTGTATTAGGAAAAATCCTGGTTTAGTATGAATTAGAAGCCCTGAGTTCAAGGCCTGATTCTGCCACTGTGATTACCTGCATAACCTTCAGCCTCTGGACCTCAGTTTCCAAAGCTGTAAAATGGCAGAATAGACTTAATGGGTTCTTACAATTCCAAAACTTCATAAGTATATAATTGGAAGAGGTGCAGCAGCAGAATAATTTAAACCTCAAAGAATATTATTAGAGTTACAACCCTGGTAACTTTCAAAGATTTTCCTAGTCTGTGGTTAGTTAATACGCTTGGATTCAAAGGCTAAGTAGAGGGTTCAAATAGACTTTATCCACAGAGATCAAACAGCAATCACCAAACTGGTGGTTTTCCATGGGGTATCGTAGCATTACATGTGCCTACCTCATTCTTCATCGTTGTGACCATCGCACTGCAGGCAGAGATGGTCTGAGGTGGACATCAGTGGAGGGTTCCTAGATTCTCATGTGGGTGCCACAGAGTGCAGCCTCGTGTGGCTGGAAGCCAGGCCGTTCACTGCTACCACTCTGCTGCAGTGGTCACATGGCCTAATGCTAACCTTCAGACGCATGTGCCGTTTCTCTCTGTCTCTCAAAAGTAAATTCGTCTTCACTGAGGGTGCCTGTAAGGGAATGCTGGGAGCCCGGCTTGCACAGCCCCTCTGCGATTCGCCTTCCTGCTGGTGGAAGCTGTTCTTGGTTTTACGTTTTCACATACATGTGGATTGTGTGGCTATGTCAGCTTTTCCAGAGCGAACTTGTTCCCTGCTCTCCACTCTTTTTCTTTTTTCCAGATCACTTTAAGTATAACTTGGCTATGTAAAGTCACTGCAGGCAGAAGTCTGTCTCACAATTGAAAACAAACCATGAACTATTTTTATGTGGGAAGTAAAAATAGATAGAGGGTGTGGTATATAGCTGGACTTGCTTGAATTCCAGTAATTCAGAGGCTTTAGCTTTGGGGCGTTCTAGAAGTATCATATGTAATCACATACTTATGGCACAATGTAATGAAAATTATCAAGATATAGATAAGGGGCAGTAAAAATGTAAATTAAGGAGCAAATCATGTTCATCCTTATAGAAAATATAGATTTTCCTATGATTCTTTAAAAGGTGGCTATGGTAATCTTCCGTTTTGCTCTAGTTTTAGCTTTTGTGCTGATGGAAAAGCAACTCTTGGTATTACAATCATGATCAGAACTTTTTAAAAATATACCATAGTCCTTTCTCATAAGATGTCAGAGTACTGGGCTCCCCTATTTTTCTTGGGTGCAATGTTATCTTTATTTTGCAGGCTACAGAACTAGTGGGACTAGTGAAACCCATAGTTTATGAACTCCTGGGTATCAGAGCTGTGATCAAAAACCAATTTGTAAAAAAAAAAGGAAAAAAGAAAGAAAGAAAAACAATAACAACTAATCCCAGTTTGCCATCTGGGTCAGAGGTACACATGATATCTTTATGCATATTATAAAGTCAAAGGACATATGACAAAGGTTTTTTATCCATATATGAAGACTAGATGAGAGAATCTGTAAATACTGTCCTTCTCTAGTTGTCAAACAACTATCGACTGTTTATGATAAGGGACGCTGTGACATTTGTTGGATTTCGTAATTGCTAGCAGGTAGCAGGTGTTTAGTATCTTTCAGATGTTTCATTAGCAATCAGGTGGTAAAATCAGATGACATAAATACTTTCCAGCCCAGATGTTTCTGCTTTGTGAACATCAAACCCATAGGTTAGTAGGATTGTTCTATGTTGCTGAATGGAAATGGTAAATTTAGAGTGCTCATACTTATTCTAAAAAGCTGGCCTCTTCCTCCCCTTCTCTCTGTAGTCTTATGCTTTTACATGGACCTGTATTATTTCCCTGATATTTCTCAGAATGAAACCATAGCAGCAAATATTCGAGTTCTCACTAGACTTCGAGGTAGGCTGCTTGTTGTCTGCTCTTTCACAAGCCTCGTGGACACCCTCAGCATAGATACTGTGGTCCTACTGATAGATGAGGAAACTGAAGTGTAGTCGAATCACATGCTTGGAGTTACACAGCCAGCATCTGAACAAGGGTGCAGCCAGCACTGCAAACCATTGTGCTTTATTACCTAGCCAGGGGAACTAGCACTTTCAGGTTAAGGAAACTCAATGACAGGGAAGAAAATGTGAAAAACATCCTTTCCTACGAAGTCTCTAAAGGTGTGGGGGAGCCACCTCCTCGCCCCTCACACAGTTTGCTTACCCCTGGCTTTTGGAGTGCTATAAACAAGCCAAATGTGGGGATTCTGGAGATTGGGAGAAAAATTGGTAAACAGGGTAAACATCTGTGCTGTACAAAATACCAAGGGAAGCTGATTCTAGGCTTCTTTGTGCTTTAAACTGATAGGGGAGAGTGAAGAAATATCCCTAGTTTCCAGTCTCCTCAAAGGTCTGAGAAAAAACTCTTTAGTAGGTCTTGGGGAAAATTGATTCATCAGGATAAGAAGTTATGTCCAGCACTTCTTTGTGTCTGTCACCATACCAGACACACACCCAGATCTTAGGTGTTTGTTTTCACAAGTTTGATTTTCTTAAAATTTAGCAACTTATGAAGGTAAGCTCAGAATGGAGAAAAAGCTTGGATTATTGTCATATTCTACTCTGAAAGTCTGTGCCTGTTGGGGCCAGAGAGCTTACCTAACCTAATTAATGTTTAATTCGATGGTGACTTAATGAGCTTCTATTAATTAATTTTGGCCTGGTCCCATGACTGGCAGTAGCACTGGTTTTGACATGTCTTACACCTCTAGGCGTTTTCTGTTTCAGTGCAAGGATCTCTAAGGTCTTTCCTGCTCTCATTATCTCCAGATCTCTGGTCACTCCAAGCCAGAGAGCAGTGGGATAAGTGTGGAACTCAATGTATCCTCCAACTGTGGTCACAGCTGCAGATGGCATCTGGGCAAAACCAGGGGGAGGACAGATCCTTTGGGAACTTATAAGAGGCCAGAGGCAGACAGGCTGATGTATGTACTACAAAGTCAGGAATCAGAAATACTTGTGAGGTCCCCCATTCCTGGCATGAGCTGGGCTTATGGTGGTAGCTTGTGTCTGGAAGTTACTAAATAGGCCAGCAGCTAACATTGGTTGAAATGTTGTGGTGGCTCTGTTTTAACTAGTAGCTCATTCACAAACCTGACACAGAGGGAGCAAAGTATCTTGAAACTGCAATGCAAGATGTCCTTTTGGGAGCTCAAATCAGTGTAGTTAAGCAGCCTTATGCATATTTCAACAAGGAATTAGCACAACAGATTGATGTCTCTGATGTAGGGCTTAGTACTATTTTCTCCCCAGTGATGTCGAGCAAGCCGCAGCATCCACCAGTCAGCATGGGCCCACCATTCTATCTCAAGGCTTCAGGAGCATACCAGAGAGGCACCTCGCTGGGAAAGCGGTTGGCCCCACAGCTTGGCACCTGACCCCTCACTCCCAAAGTGCTGATTTGTGCACACAGGGGCTAAATGTGATCTACACATTCGTCTAGGCTGAAGCAAAGGTAGTGTTAAGCTGGTGGGGCCTCCATGTGCCTAGATCGGGGTAACCTGCACTACAAAAGCTGCTTCCTGTTTGTGCAAGATGTAAAGAGCCCACAGCTATTTGCCTTCTTCTCATAGAGGTTTTGCAGGACACGTGGGAAGAATGGGATTTCTGTAAACAAAGCAGTCTGTCTTTATTCTGGATTATATTGCTGACAATACATAGAGATTATTCCTTCTGAATTTCTGGCTTTTAAAATGTGCCTGCATTTGTAGAGACAGCACATGTTCCCTGAGCAGTATTTAATCCTTCACTTTTGGCCTGAGGGAGAAGACTTCTAGGCTTTGAGACCAAGCCTGCCCTTCCTTCCTGTACATGAGAGGGTCATGTGGTCAGATTCATTTGAAAGTGGGCTCACAGATCTGCCCTGCTTTCTGGGTCCTCTCATTTAATTCTAGTCAGATCACAAAGCCATGTGGTTCCCACCAGTTACAGAAAGCTTTGGCTCTGGCAGCTGTTCTCAAAGTTTGGTCCCTGGAACATCAGAATTACCTGGGAACTTACTGGAAATATAAATTGTGTGAGTCAGACCCACTGATCAGAAACTCTGGGGTGGGGCCTGTGGTCATTGTGGTAATGAGCCCTCCAGGGCATTCTGATGCATTGTGGAGTTTGAGAGCCTCAGGGCTACAGTCTCACTGACAAATAGAAGGTTGTGAGATCTGTTCCTTCCTGTAACAGGACAGCAAGACAGAAGAGGACCCTGGAAGACATCCTGAGTCTTGGCATATGTAGTCATGGGTGGCACAATTGGGGGTGAGAGGGAGGAATGGCCAGTGAGTCACAATGACAAGTGATTGAAAACTGGAACTCTTTAACTAGACTGGTTAATAATTAGCATCTAGGTAAAGGGTACATGGACCCTCTCTATACCTGTACTGTTCTTGCCAAATTCTTGTGAAACTATAATTTATTTCCAGACAAAATAATAATACCCAAGAACTACTGGATTTTATCAAAGCACTGATCTATTTCATTCACATTTGAATTGGAGGAAGAGAAGTTCCCCTTACAGTTGTCCCCATCTGTAGTATAATTCAAATTTTCTTTTGAGATCCTTTCTAGAAACAAACAATCTAATGACATCAATAGGTCCTGCCATTTGTGTCAGCATAATCTTCCACTTTCTTGGGTAGGTGGCTGTATTTCTCTAAGTGTTTTCTAGAGATGTGCAGAGCAACGTGGCTTGCAGTTCCATTCCTAAGAGAGGGACTGTGTTTTGATAGAATGTTCTCAATCTCAGTAGGCTGGATTTGGGACAAAGGAAAGAAGCCCCACGTTCCTTTCAGCCAGGCAGGTACATCAGCACCTGCTAGGTGTTCACATGCATGCCTCTGCTTCCCATGAAGTCTCCTCCATTTCACTTTTGAAACATCATTTAGTGCCTGGTTGGAGGCAGAATGAGATCATGCACGTTTAATGACCCAAGTTGGCAACAAAGCAGAGGAAGAAATCTTGTTGTCTGTATTAGAAGAGGAAGAGAATTTAGCCAGATCGCTGGTCATTTATCAAGTGCAGTAACTCCACAGAAGATGTGAATAAGAAAGTCCAGTCTGTCCTCTGGGGAAGGAATTCCGAACAAATGCCAAGCTTAGCTCCACTTTCATTAACAGTATGATCACAAAGTCCAGAAGCACAGACAACCTTCTGGATGCACAGCTTTTCTGGTGTTGAGAGGGAATGTAAGGTCAATGAGAAGCTGAGGAGAAGGGCTATGAAAAGAACTCACTAAATCTTTCATTTAACTGTAATTACCTGAATGATCATTTTCAGATCGGGTGAACTGTCTGTGTATCGTGTTCTGTGGTAGCTATTCCAACTGAAACACTGATTATGGGGTCGTGTGGAAAAAAATGTTTTCCCCTAGTCAATGGAGATAGATAAAACATCGCTGTAAATTTCTGGGGCAGGTGGCAAGCTGGTTTACGGAATGCAAGGCGATGAGAACTTCTGGCTTACGGAAAGTAACATGAATTAATAATCATTTAATTGGCTCCTCCATTATGTTGCTGGTTTGGGAGATGGAAGTTTAGATGGAGGTGCTGTCAGTGGTACTTTAGCTAAGAGTCTGACGGTTGAGAAGTGGGGGTAGTGGCTGCCTTTGGACTTTTTGCAAAGATCAAATGTCAGGTAGTGTCCTATACACTCAGTGGCTCACCTTAGGATCCCCAAAAGGAAGAGGGTCAGCATTTTGGTGAATACCATCTCCAAGTGCCATTTCACCATGAACAGAGGAAATACAGAAGAAACCTTACAGGAGCAAGGACAGTTCAATGTCTGCACATGATCTTCCCAAGGGATGTGTATGGCCAGAGGCCTGCAGCCCAGAATGTCCTCCATGCCAATAGCCTCATTGGTGTGCCAAGTGAGTAGATGTGTTTTGCTCAGGAAACACAGCAACTAATTCTATCCATACTTTGGTTTTCTTGGAGGGCAAGTAGATGTTTTGGCTAATAATTAGAGGAGACTGGATAGGTACTTTAAGGTTCTATTTTTATTTCATTTCCAATTTTTCTTCAGGTTTTTTCATGAGACAGCTAGTCTGTGTTTTCCCTGGCTTCAGAATCTAGCTCAGGTCACAAGTCAAGAAATAAGGAATGCATGTGTTGGCATTAATTCTGCTGGAATCATATGTGCAACTCTTTTATGTTTTCTGTGACCAAACTTCAATCCAATTTGGATTTTGTTAGTGAACACTGGGATTGGCTGAGACTTTGTTCTGGGAAAATGTGTATATCAGGTAAAGTGTTAGAGGGACCAAGAATGTTTACTGTGTTTCTAATATACTTGGTCTCTTTTAAGCCCTCAGTGTTGCTTAAATAACCCATTTAATTGTTACATATTCTTGAAAGCATGCCACTTGCTAAGTAAAGTTTTGCTGCCCTTGTTTTAGTTATTCTTTTGCATAAAGCCGTTTCTTAAAAATTACAAACAAAATTTACATGAATTTAACTACGTTCTTTCTTCTGTTCCCTAATGATTAGTATGAGAAGAGGGATTACTTTTTAAATAATTATTTTTAGAGGTAAAATACTTCCCAGATATGATAAATATCAAAGAATATATGAAAGCTTATGTCTCTGTGCATAAATAATTTCCCCTCAGGAAGTTATGCATTGAAGACTATTTCCCTTTGAATTTTTTTCCCCTAAAATGTAGAAAAACCTGAGAAAATAAAATGGAGAATCATGAATCATGCTGGCCTTTTTCGGTATTTGTCTTTGTCAGTCTTAATGGCCCGCCCATCACAGTTTCAAGGGAAGTGTTGACTCTTGGCCCAGAAAACTGAATTTGAATTTTGTGAATAGGGCTATGCCTGTCCTGTGCAAGTTGGTTAGGACAACCATAAGTCCTGATGACCAAGCAGGTGCTTTTCTTTTTACTCCTTTGATGGTCTTTGTTCCAGGGAATTTGCAGTTCGTGTCATGCTAAGTTTCATTTAGGGTCTGACCCAGCATTTCATTGTCACAATATCCAATTTACCTTGCTTTCTAGAATATGTCATCTACAACACACTCATGTGATTCCTTACCACATTTTGATCCCCTTTGAAATGCCAGAAGCCCAGCATGTTGCCTATGAAAGATTCGTAAAGATTTAGCACATATTTTCATATGACATAGCTGCCAAAATGAGAAAAATTGCTTTAACTGTCAAAGTAAAAATATGCCGCCCGATGTTTTGCTCAGTGTAGATCCAAGATTAGACAAGATGGGGTCTGTTCAGGGTAGTATAGCTATAGTGTGGGTCCAATTACCAACTTTTTCATGGACAGCAGAATTTAAATAACCCATTTAATTGCAATACTAAAATAATGTAAATGCATGATAAACTTAGAAAATAGCCCATGATACTATCACTTGAATACTACTATCATTTTCTCCCAGCTTTTGTTTTAATACCTAATTTTAATGTAATTGTAACCTGGTATGATTCATATTTTACCTTATTTCTTTTCTGATTTACATTTGCAGTGATTTTTCCATGTCACTTAACAGCTATCATTTTAATGTCTTCTAATATGCAATAGCATGGCTATACATTATTTACTTACACCGTGCCCTGTATAAGATGAGCTACACTGTTTTCAATTCATTTTATCATTATAAAAACTACTACGGGTTGTGACCCTTCAAGTTGTTCGGGTTTTCGTTCCCCATATTTTGTTGCCAAAGATTTCACGTACTGATTGTTTAAACCCTGTCTTGTCTCTGGAGCACATCTATTGCCTTTTCACTAATGTGACAACATAGTAGACTTAGAGTGACCAGTAATTGATTTTTTAATGGTGTTTTCTATATTGTGACATCTCTTCTGAAGTTTAAGTTAAAGTTTACAGAAGTCTTCAAAGCAGAAAACCACAGTACTTTCTTTGTTGTTATTCATACAACCTCATTTCCTTTATGCCTACCATGCATGGTAGTGACAGAGTAGAGTAGAAATTGATTTTGAGACCATGGCCCTTTTGAAGTTGTTCAGAGAGAAACTGGAGAAAACTTCTGTCTGTCTGTGGCCTGTAATAAACCCACATCTAGCATGTTGATGGAGAACTTGTACAACTCTTTGCCCATCTACAGAGTCTGGACAAGCATGTCCTTACCAGGTCTTGATAGAGATTGATGTTTTAATGTCTGTGGTCAAGCTAGGGAGTGGCCTGTGTCAGCTACATTTAACCTAATTCTGGGGAACAGTGCCCATACTCCCTAGGGAAACACCATGAGATCCTAACAGGGTATTGTTTATAGTCTAAGAATGGCGTTAGTTCGTTTTAAGAGGAGCTAGTGAGCTGTAGGTGGCTAATGTCCACTTCCAGATAGATTTAGACAGATCTGATCTAATGAAGATGCAGTTTGTCTTGGAGAGGAGATAAAACCCCAAGTTTGTGCACCAGTGGATACAGTATTTTATGTTACAGCAGGGCTGATATGTTACTGGGAAGAAAGAGGAATGTGTGAATGAGTGCTGATTTCATTTTCTAAAATACAATGGCTCCTTAGCTCAGGCTCACAAAAGAAGCTTTAGATTTCCAAAGCAATTTGGAGAGAGATGTTAAATAAAGGTTTCCCTTTCAAGGGGGCCAGACAGTGGCTTCTGAAGCTGGAATTAGCTCACCTCTGCAACCTCACCACAATTCATGCACTCAGGATGAAAGGAAGAGGATGACTCTGGTTCTGTATGTAAACTAACACAGCACAGAGCTACAGCATTTGCTTTACAGCTCCAAAACAGTGAGATGATTTGGGTGATCTCAGTCTCGGTGCCCATTTAGTCACACTGCTGAGCCAGCAAGCAGTAGGGTGTGGTGGCAGGCAGGTGGAAGCATTTATAAGGCGGTATCATAGTCCTGTAAAAGCAGATGTCCTTTTGTTCTAGATAGACTAACAGAAACATGGTGGGGAGAGATTGACATAGACTCTTACTGCTTGGTTTGGTCTTATTGGAGAAACAGCAGATAAATGAGTCTTTTCCAATCATAAGCATGGAGCCCAGCCTAATGCTTACCAGTTGGAGGTGGAAATAGGGAAGGTGAGGGGATGATCATCACAAATAAATATCTAAGTAAGTATCCTTTTATACCATCCACCACTCACCATCTTTAGAGTGGGTTGGAAAAGTTAATATACAGAAGGTAAGCTCTGAGCAAAAATAAAAATGATGGAGAACCTTCTGGAGGCAGAGGAAATTTAAGTCCCTGGAAATATTAAAGCCTGAAGCTGTGAGAGGGTTTAGGCAGGAGCCCACAACACTGCAAGGTCTAAAACCTGCAATGCAAGGTTCTATAGGATCAGGTCTGAGGGGCCCAGGAGATGAGAAGTGGGCCATGGGAGAACTGGTCTAGAATGTTACAGCACCTAGTTAATCGGCAGCCAGTCCATCACATTAAATTTTCCAGCCGTCATGTATTACCTTTCAAGTGAAAATGAATAACTCCCATTAAGAGCAAAATGGGTTTGAAGTCGATTCGAGACAGATTAAAGTACTGTTATGAATCTGTGTGTTGGGAGGAGGAGGGGGTCTATGTGTAATATGCTTGTCCTTGTACTTTTTAAATAATAGATGTCCTCCAAACTTCTGTAGACCAGGTTATCAAGACACAGGGGTTAAAAGTCAAAAGATGTGCATTCTGGGAAAAGCATCAACTTCCTGGAATAGTTCCTATATTTGGCAATTATTTTTCAAGATTATTTTGTATCCTTATTATTTTAATGAATAAAATTGATTTTTGAGAATTATTTACTATTAAAGTGCACACACCTATAATGACACCACCTTAGTGTCCATGACAGAACAAATTTTAAAGTTGAACATCAGATGACAGTACATGCTAGACAACTAAACAGGGTGAGACAGGAAGCAATTTCACCAAGAACAAAAATTAGGCTTTCTATACTAGTGACCTAAATGCTGACTCACATTATTCATTAATGACAGCACTGGGTGGGTATATATATATATATATATATATATATATATATATATACCCTCACTACCATTTTCAGGATTTCGTTTTTCCTATTGCTTTAACCAAAATCTGTAAGATGAAAGTTCTGTGTCCAAAATAAGTGAAAGAGAACCTTGGAGACTGTCTGGGCTTTAGAATGACCAAATCTAACCATGGTAGCTGTTTTTGCACTGGAGGAGCCCTGCTTATCCTGATCAAACCCAATAATCTGGCTGTTTCCTCATCATAATCTTCTGGGGGCCCTTTCTGTGTTTCAGAGAACTCCTTCCACCAACATCTCCATGCCTACTGTTTGTTGTTCAAACCTCATGTGCCTTTCCTCATTAACTGATGCTTTCATTTTTTTGATGGCATGGCAAAAGGGGTGCAGAGGCATGGTTGTGCAAGCAGATAGGAAACTTTCCTTCTTACCACCCACTCTGCATAAATTCTTACATGTGAAGCATTAGCTCGATTATAACTTGGATTCTCGCCCTGCCTAGTTCCACTCATCAATTATTTCTTCCCTGAAAGCAAACTGCTGAACCAAATCTTGATTTTTTTTTCTATGTATTGGTATGCAGCTATCCCATGACCCCTTCTCAAGTTCTACAGGCTGCCTGTAATACACTCTGTTGTGATTCTCAAAGGTGGAACAATCAAGTTGCAAACACATAGTTTCTTACATCTCTGAAGCGAAGTGTGTCTCATACCCAGATTGGCTAAGCAATTGGAGAGATTTTGCCACCCACTCTCAGTTCTGTTGTCCCCCAGGGATAGAAGCCAGCAGACTGTGCCTTGAGGGGGAAGATTAGACAAGACTGGATGTAGATTAATCCAACTCCAAAGCCTTTTATTCCATTTTGTAAAACCTTTCCCAACATTGTTGTTAAGGTAGTGACAGAAATTCATGGAGGAAAAAGAAACACTTGCTGCTTTACCAGCATGCTTGCTAAGTCAGTCTGGATGTTCATCCTTTCTGAATTTTTGTGTTGTAAGAAAATCCTGTGCTATAAATAAATGTTGATTTTCACCCAAAACAAACCCTCTGGGAGCTGTCCTGTTCTGGCTACTACTGTATTGCATCTTCTACTTTTTCTCCTAGCCTCATCCAGCCAACCAGAGAAGGAGCTGACAGATTCTCCTGCTGTCTCCAAACGCATCTCCTTCCCAGGTAGCTCAGAGTCTCTGCTCTCTTCAAAACGACCAAAAACATCTGAGGAGGTCAAACCGGAGCAGGTGAGACCAGAAGGCACTCTGTTGGTGGCGGTAGTGTTTTTACATTGGCGGGGAGTGAACCTGCATATGGGTAGTCTTGGGGCAAAAACAGTTGGTGGTGGGAATGACAGATTCAGCCAGAGTGGTGTGTGTGTTCCCCACAGATGTACCAGTGCCCCTACTGCAAGTACAGCAATGCCGACGTGAACCGGCTTCGGGTGCATGCCATGACACAGCACTCAGTGCAGCCCATGCTCCGCTGCCCCCTGTGCCAAGACATGCTCAACAACAAGATTCACCTTCAGCTGCACCTCACCCACCTCCACAGCGTGGCACCTGACTGCGTGGAGAAGCTCATTATGACGGTAAGGTGGCTAAGAGCAGGATCCCATGGTCTTTCTTCCTGCAGGGGTCAAAGGTGATGCAGTGACATGAACAAGGTCTATGTTGTTGATAGACAAAGCCAGTATAAAGTTGGAAGCATGAGAAAGTCATGCTAGTTCTGTGACCTTTGTTCTAGGGTATCTGCCTTAGACTTGCATGACCATAACCTGATGATTGCTCAGAGTGCTGTGTGTGTGTTTCTCGATGCTCCTTCTCAGGCTAACCATTTACAGGAAGAAATCATACCCAGGTCCTCCAAAATTTTATGGAGTAGGTCATGATCTGGGTTGCTCTTACATTCATTATGTCTCATTTCATGTATGTGACAAACCTGTCTTAAAAATATGTCTGACCATGTTTCTATTAATAGATCAGGAAACTGAGGCTCAAAGAAGTCAACTGACCTGATACCCTTTGTATGTGGTAGAGCTGAAATTTGAACCCACAGTTTGAAGTTCTAGGTATAGCCCTATATAGGAGTTTCTCAAGTGGATACTTGTTCTCAAAGTGGGAAAGTTGTCAATTGGATATAACACATTGACTCATCCATTTGGCTTTGCACTTAAATATAATGCTGACATGCAGGTTTTGAAAGAATGAATGGCCACTATAAATATAGCCCAAATGGCTAATATAAAGATTTAATTCTATTCCCAGGTGTGTTGGTGCATGCCAGTAATCCCAGTGCTTGGGAGGCTGAGGCCAAAGGATCACTGCAAATTCAAGCCAGCGTAGATTACATAGTGAGTTCAAGGCCAGTCTGAACTATGTAGCTGTCTCAACCCCCCAGCCCCACCCAGTTTAATTCTAATCATAATGTGAAAACTTTTCATAATACTACAGGTAGTGATGGTGTTCTGCTTTTGACTATTTTGGAGTTACTAGGAAAGTCCTTTCCTGATCACAAAAGGAAAAACTGCCAAAGAGAATGATTGTCTCCTCTAACTTAGTATTATTTCAACAGTGGGGTAATATGAAATTAATTTGATCACCTTTTCAAGTGAAGATTCCCAGAGAGATGGCTTGCTCAGAATTCTGCATTGTAACATGCAGGTCACAGACGTATCACCTCTAGGCATTTTCTATTCCATCTGGTGATGTGCAGTTAATGAATAATGTAAATGATATTTAGTCATGAGGAACATATAATTGATGATGTATCAAGTTTCCCATTGGCTGATAAAAGCCAGTTGGAGACTCAAAGGTGGCTACCATGAGCTCCCTTGGAGGTGGTTTTCAAATATGTATTAGCTTTCCATGAGCATTTTCACACAGGCAAAGTGAGCTCTGTGGAAATATTCTCTGTAAATTGAACAGATTCTCCTCCTGTGGATGGATATTTCCTTGGCATTCTTAGTAGCTCTGGAAATACCAAAGGGGTTTTTCCAGGCCATGTCTCAATTTCTAGCTAATGGCCTAGAACCCTAGGAGCCTAAAGGAACAAGAAAGAGGTGTGAGGAGGGAAGCATTTCAATACTTGATACTTTTCTTTTGCTGAAGTGGTTATTTTTGCTGTTTAATTTTGCTGTTTAATGTAAATCTGGTGTAAGAACTGTGGGCTTATAGTAATCTGCACAACTGGTTTATGTTAGACAGTAAAAATTTATTTTTACATCCTTAGGGATCAGCATAGCATGTAAATTATATTTCAAATATCCACCGTCCTATTTTCGTAACAGCAATAGCAAGGTACATTTCAAGTGGTAAGTCTGGTGATCATTATGAATCTTCTTCATTTACCAACAGAGTCTTCAAGGGCAGGATATTACTGCTATGTTTGCTTGGGAACCAATCTCATTTCTGAGAATTACCCACTAACCAGCACCTTTGCAAGCAGTGATTCTCAACCTTTTTCAAGACTGACAAAAACAATACAACAGCCATCCTGGGCTATTCTATACCCACTAAAAGTTAATAAGCACTGTTTCAGGTCTTCCATCAAGTATTCTGCAAATAACAAAATTGCATGTACAATGCCAGGGACCATAAGCATACATTCAGGGAGCCGGCTAATAAACTCCATTCTTGAGCCCCTTGCAACATAGTTATATAGAAGAAACTCCTCCCTAAAAAGGCTGTGCTTGGTATGTCTTGTAGAAAGCCCTGTTTCCTCATCTATCTACAGTAGGCAATACTGATACTTTCTAGACATTTTAGAAAAGTATGCAAATTGTAGGGAATGTGCTAGTTATAAGAAGTCAGTTTGTCAGGAACAAGAAAAAGTTAGTGGATCCTTAAAGTTGATAATTATGAGAAATGTGGGAAATATAGCCATGTAATGTTTTCCTTTTTACTTAAAAATGAAGGATAATTTCCTACAAATCGTTACATAGGAAGATGGAGTTATGGCCGTCGGTGTTGAATTGGTTTTCCTAGTCACACAAGTGCTTTTCGTTGGGCCCAATGATGCATTGGCAATTCAGTCCTTCAGTTCAACAGAGAAAGAAGAACAACTAATGCCAGAGGGGAGTTTGTGGCCATACTCCAGGGGAACCTGGAGTCCTATTTGAGGGCCAATGCCCTGTCCTTCCTCTGAAAAGTTTGGTGTTCAAATGTAATTTGCAGTGGTTTTATAATAAGTGATTATATAATAAACCTATGGTAAAAATCATGCTCTTGGTGGGTATTTTACTCTTATTTTATTAGAAAATTGGCCCTTGGAAGGTATTGGTTAGGCTTTCTGATGATATATCTGTTTGTTCCCAGCCAACTATAGAGGAGAAACTGTGAAAACAGTCTGATGAGAAATGCCCCTCAAATCAAAGTTCCATTTTCTAAGCCATTAAGGAGCAACCAGTTTCTGATCATTCATCCTTCAAGAAAAAAAAGTAGTGTGTGCTTTTCTCTGAATGGCAGTGTGAGGAGTGAATCTTCTTTTTCAACTAGTTGGTTTGGCTGAGTAGGTATCTTTGGCTGCAAAGCAGGAAAAGCTGGCAAAATATCCCAGATAGATAATTTTTGGCAGACATGGAATGTGTCCAGGGTGTCTAAAACTAATAAATTCTGGTAATTTTTTTTCTAAGTCCAAGGTCTCGGGATCTAGCTTGAACTGGGTTTCAGTCCCTCTAAAAGTAAATTCCAACCTGAAAAATAGAAATAGATTACTTTCTACACAATGTCTTCCCGTTCAGTTATAAATGGAGAACGTTTTGAGGAGGCTTCATTTAATAATACCTTATCAGACAGCTTTCAGGAACCTGCAGCGTCTAATATGTCTGTTGCTATGGTAACAGCTGCTTGCTTATGCTCTGCATCTCATATCTATGTCTTCCATGGGCCCCTTCTTTTTACTGATGAGGGGGCTTGAAAAATATAATCCAGTAGGAACAATTGCAGGGCTGGCCTTCCACTATGGAAACTGCACCCACAGCACTTCATTTTCCTTGTCCTGTTGGAACCAAGAGCTTCAAATAGTATCTTTGCACATATCATAGGAAAGAAGGAAATCTATAAAGCTTAAAGGAGATGAGTTAAGTATCCCTCACACCTGGCTAGGCAGCGCCTCCCTACCCCCATATCATTTTCACCAATACCTAAGTCTAATGAGTATTTGCAAAGAAGATGGAGATTTCAGATTGGTGTAAGAGATACAGGAGGTACTACTCTGTGCTCTTATTTTTCCAGTCTTTTAGGGAAGAGCTTTGAGGGCATGGGGCACGTGTTTCTGGCCCCTAAAAGAGAATGAGAAAGACCACCTACCATGCATTTCAATACTCTTAAATTATTCTAATTGATCACTGTTTTTCTAAGTGACAGGACATACCACTGGGATCCTGGATCATTAATATGGGGAAATTTTCTTTGTTCCTTAATCACTTAACAAAATAGGACCTTACAGTGGAGATGAGGATTGGCTGCGAGTCCAAAAACCCTTTTTTCTGTCTTTCTAGTTCTTATTCCTAAATTTTTGTACATGCACAGATTTCCTTTTTGTGCTCCTGGCCCTGCCCTGCCTGCTGTGTTCTCTGCATCCCTCGTTTGGGAGCAGTGGTTCGCCTCCTGTGATCTTCAGTCAGTGTCTGTGACTCTCTCTGCTCCATGTGTGACTGTGCTCTGTGAATCTCTGGGACAGGCTGGCCACCTGCCCCCCCTCCACCCCATGGGGACTCTCGGATGGCCCTGGCCCTAGGGCTGTCACACCCACCTGGGTATCAGCTCTTTCACTTTGTCTCCATCTCAGAGGAAAGTAATGAAAATAATCGGGCTTCATTAATTCCAAGCCCTGTGAGATGATAGCCATTTGGAGCCTGTTTGCCAATTAGATGGTCTAAATTAGAAGTGACCTTGGTATACTGCCACTGCTTGCCTCTCTGAGTCTAATGAAGCTTTTCTCTCCAATTCATTCTCTTCCTCAGCTCCCTTCTCTGTGTGTGTGTGCACACATGTGTGTATAACTATTATGCGTTCCCTGTCTACACCCCCTCCCCAATCGTTCTCATTTTCTGTTTTTAAAAATTTCTGGCCATATGAATGTTAGCACAACCTGCAATTTTTTTTCTTGTAAATTTTATGTATAAAAAATAACTGCATAAATTACACAGAAACCTTTTTAGAAAGAGGAGGAATGGGAGAAGTTTGTCAATGGGTACAAAGTTAGATACCAGGGATACATCCTTATGTTCTATTGCACAGGGTGACTACAGTCCACAATGTTGTGTACTTCAAAAAAGTAGAAAGGGTTTTTAGTGTTTCCCTACAAAGAAATATTTGAGGTTATACACGTGGTAGTTAAAGTATACATGTATGCAAACATGTACAATTATATATCAACTTAAAAATGAAATAATTTTTCACAAAGGAGATGAGACAAAGGGGAAATCTAGGCCTTCCAAGCCTGAAAGCCCAGTGCCCAGCTTGTGCATGCTGAAGGCAGTAAAAGAGGGGGCAAATCTCAAACTGCTGCCAAGAGGTGCCCTGGTTTGCTAGCTGCGTGAGTGCAGAACCGGGTGGTGGGCGAGCAGCTGTCTAGGAATCTAGGAACAGGGGAGGAGCTGAGCACCGAGACCATCACTGGAGCAGGCGGCTTTGGATATAACACTAGCCTGACCACTCAGCCCTGAAAGGAGTTTTAATTTCATGCTTAAATCTTTTTGTATAGAACCAGTACCTCATCCACAGGATATGGAGACTGGCTAGGTCTGTGCCAGCGATATCTGTGCCTGAGGCTTCCCCTTTTTTCCCCCTTCTCTCTGAGGTGCTTTGTTCTATTGATTTTCCCTGAAAAATCCTTGACAAACTTACTTTCACTTGGAAGAGTAGGCCTTCACAAGGACACCCTCCCTCAGGAAGCTGTGCCAAGACTGAGGTGCTAACCGGGCTCAGCATTTGTCCTTAAAACAAAGCAAAACAAACAAAACAACAAACAAAAACTCTGCCTTCTAGCACATGGGATATTGTTGGCTGCACTGATCTAACCTGAGCCAGCTAGCCTTGAGACATGAATTTACATAAATAAGCCCATCAGAAGTCAGCGAAGTATGATCCTGGGTACACAGAGTTAAATTTGGATGTTGCACAGGGAGTGGGCTGGCACTGTATTCTTTCTAATTCCACCTTTCCTCAAGAAACAATAAACAGCTGCAGCCTCTCCCAGATATTGTGGAGGGCACCAGAACCACATCTAAGACTCTGGACTCTATATGTGTCCTTAGGGCTTTGGGGGTCTATTCACCTCATAGAATCTTGAAGAGTAGTAAATTATAATCCAAAATAGTGCTGAAACAAACTAGCAGGAGGTTGGAACTAGGTATTTATGAACTCATGGTTGCCTCTCAGTTGATCAAGGGTAAATTCATTTGAATCCATGGATGATTTCCCTCCAGGGAGCCTATGATTCCCTGAAATTGTCTGCAGTATTGTGTGGGTGAAAGCATTTTTCTAGGAGTTTGCAACTTTCATCAAATTTCCTAAGGAGTTCTTGACCTCAAAAAGGTTTTTCTGGATGGTGAGCTTCTTAGGGGCAGGGACTTTCTCTTGCTTGCTGTATCTTACAAGCATGCAGCACAGGAACTCTGTCCAGTGTTCAATAAATGGAGGTCAAATGAATGGATGAGCAGTTACTTTGGCCCTTCCTTCTCAAATTGCTTAAGCTTGAAGATTTTGAGCATCAGTGTGGGACTCCTTTGTTTCTGTTGTTATATATGAGAATTGCTTAAACTGGAAGAATTTCTCCTATATTACATGAGAGCTTTTTACTTGTTAGGAAGATGTTGGAACCATTGTTTCCAAACATTCAGCACCCCACCTCAGCTGATCATTTCTTCTTGTGTTCCCATTACCTCTGCATACTCTGGGGGAGGGGGAGTGATTGACATGGTTCCAAAAAGGTTGCAAGAAAACACATAGTATCTATATCGCCCTTTGCCCAACTGAGACCAGTCTTGAGACCTAAATGCCGAAAAAGTAATGATACTAATCGACTGTATTTTCTTAACTTAAAGGACTTGTTACATCTGTTTTAATAGTCTCATGCCCAGTGGTGAATAGAGTATGGGAGACATAATTGCATGTGTTCAGTGTTTATGGTTGTGCTGATTATGAGGATAATTCTGTTCTGTGGACAGTACAGTCAGTGTGTAGGTGTTTGAACTGATTGTGTACTAGCTAAACCTCAGAATTTTTTTCTGTTTGGCTTTGAGTCCACAGCTGGGGAAGTGGGTAGGGCAAATTTGGGCAAATAGAGAAAAAACAGGGAAGAGCAGAGAACGGCTCATGTGCGTGCTCCCTGTGTGGAAACATTGGTGGTAGGATTCAGTTATTTCAGGACATCTGAAAGGAGGTTCATTTAGTATCATCCTGATTGTACTGTTACCAGATTTCGCCCTCTCATAAACATACATGCTTCAGTCTCCTAGTGGAAGGAAAATGCTTTACAGGATGCATTTAGCACAGTTGAGTGAGTGACTTTCCCATTTTCATCTGGCCATCAGAGACTGTCTAAGACAGTCCGAACCTTCTGTGCAGCAGTCTGGTAGCCAGATATTAGAAAACAAAGGCAGTGTCGAGGCAAGTGTTGAGGGAACTGTCTTTGGGGCTCTGTTTCCTCATATGAGCTCTGTTGGCAGGGTAACATTTAGGGCTCTTTAGGAAAAAGCTTTCAAGCTTGGAAGGACAAATTTTAGAAGCTGGTAGGAGAGGAAGGAATGGGCACATTAGCCTCTGAGAACTGATGTGAGGCCCTCCAGTGGCCCGCAAGGCAAGGCAGTCTCCACAGTCAGCCTCTGCTCAGACACACATGCAGATGGACCCCACCAGAATTTCTAAGGTTTCCTTTAGGGATGCTTCTTTTTTGCCTCCTAGGGATTTCTTGCCTGTTAAAATTTCATATACCAACCCTTTTTCTTTTTTTTTTTTTTTTTCCAGTGAGAGGTTGGGTATACTGTAGATGAGAAGAGGCAGGTGGATAAAAGTAGTTACTTAAACACATATGGGGCAAGACTTCCAGGTTTGGAGCCCAGATTAAGATGCAGAGGAGCATGTGAGGTTGATGATTATATTTCGGGGAGAGTTAATTGATGGAAGGTGAAGGCAGACAAAGAACCACTGCTTACTGCCTTCTTGAATCCCAATCAGGAATTATGATTAAAGTCGCAGCGAGACAACAGAGGGCTGATGAATTGGTGTCTTTTTTTTTTCTTTTTTGCCGTCATTCACACTTGATTGACTTCAACCTTTCAAGTGCAAAAGTCTCTCTTTTCCATTATTATTCATAGCCATCTGAGTTTTTCTAATTAAAGTGTATGAAAACAATTACTGATCCGTCTTACTGAGTCTGTTAGAGGGATGTCTGCCTTACTGTAATGCGTATAAAAAGCCCACAGTTTTCTATAATGATGTGCAGCTGAGGTGTTAGATAATTTTATTCTTTTTTACTCTGTAGGGCTTTTTTAAAAAAATTTCTCATGATTCATTTTTCATAATTCCTAAAGATCGCCGGAAAGGACTGATCCTGCAGCTACAACCAAGAAAGGAGGTTGGGTGGGTAGGGGAGTCTTTTTTCCTTTTCCTTTCTCCCTTTCTTACCCCCAACCTCGGGCTCCCCCTTGGCTGAAGACTATAAATTAATCGGTGACCTTTCACTTCTCAGATTCCCGCTGGACTCCCCAACCACACTGGTCAGAAATGCTTTCTATTAAAAAGAAAATAGATGGAATGAGTTTGGCAATCTCCACTTCATTCCTAACGATTCAGCAGCAGCTAGCCCTAACCAGCTGCCAGAGAGCTTTGTGCGAGGGTGCAGAGGTCTGTGGGAGCCGGAATGCTATGTCACTCACATTCACCTGCCACACACCTGCTCTCAGTAAATATGCGGTTTCTCACAACTCTTCTCTAGAGTGCCTGTTGCTTAATTTCTGTACCTATTGGCCTCCGAGTTGCTAAAAAAAAGTTCTGCTACCCCTAAATGTGAATGGGGAGTCACTTTTTAGTGTCGATGCTTGTAGTCATCTGAGTTTCCTCTAGTTGTTTTCCTGTTGCTGGTGGTCTTAGTGAACTTACCAGTGGCTATTTTGAGCAATACCAAGTTCTTCAAGCCATTAAAAATTAGCAGTAATTCAAAAATACATCTAATTTGAGGTAAAAATGTAAATGTTCCAGTTTTTGCAACAGAAAGTGAAAATGTTATGTCAGTAAAGTCACGTGTGGGGAAACAGTGGCTCCAAGAAGGGCTGGGTACCATGTAGAAAGAACAGTGGTGACTGTTGCTTCTGTTCTAGTACGCTCTAGGTCAGTCCATCTTACAGACTATCATAAATTGGAGACAATTTCTAATGTATAACTGTCACTGCACCTAACCTTCCTACTTCATGGCAGACAAAGGGATTTGTTTTTTCTTTTTTCTTTTTCTTTTTCCAGTACGGGGATCCAACCCAGGGAACTCTGCCACTGAGCTGTATGGCTGTTCCTCTTTATTTTGAGACTAAGTTGCCCAAGTGGGACTCGAACTTGTGATCTTTTTGCCTCATCCTCCCTTGGTGCTGGGATTATAGGTGTGCACTACCACACCTGGCTAGTATTGCTCCTTTGAAAACAACCATTTATCCTTATATTGGATATTGAGGGCTGCTCATTACCTTAAAGGGAAGATGCTAAGTGGTTGGGTCAAGTTTCTGGCCATGCAACAGGGAAGCATAGAGAAAAGACTGAAGATCTGATTTAAGATTATGGTTATTTGGACCCAGGGTAATGATGGAGTTAATTTATTAGGGAATAATAGTGATCAAGGTGGAGCTGCCCCATTATCAAATGCTGTGCAGGTCACCTTTGATGGCTGGACACTAGGCAGATGTTGCCTGTGATGTATGCCACAGGTAAAGATGCCAGAAGAAACCCTGACTTAAGGGATTCACAGAAAAATGCTTGTTTGTGCTTGATAACAGCTTGTAAAGGGTTACAAAATGCTGTTTCCTGGAAATTCTGCCGGGAGTGTCTGCATGTCCTTAGCCTCCCCTTTGTTCTCCTCTCTCCTTCTTACCCTTTTCTTCACTCTTACTCCCCTCCTCTTCTTGCCCGAATACATTTTGAAAACAGTACTACAATGCTTCCTGCTTCAAGATTACAGTGTACTTTACTAGGTATGATTTAATTAGGGCCCTTATTATGTTTTCAGCAGCTTAAGGTGGGCCTTTCAACTTATCTACCTAATTGGTTGCACAAGAAGTTTCACAGCCCATGACAAAACATTGTCAGTGATCAAAGTCAAAATTCTGCATAAAGGAAAAATATTAATAATAAGATTATTCTTCAAGTGTGCTCTGCTAATTATGTCCAGAATGTAACCGTAGAAACACTTTTGACTGATGTGAGCTTTGTCTAATAAACATAAATCTTCAGTGAGCTATGAAAAGTGACACCTCCAGCTTTATCCTGGTGAAGGCTAATTTTGCTTGTTAAATAATTTTTAAACCCTTCCTATTTTGTGTCTTTCCTCTCCGTTTGACTCTCCTTGTCGCTCTGCCTCTTCCTCCTCAGGTGACCACCCCTGAGATGGTGATGCCTAGCAGCATGTTCCTCCCAGCAGCTGTTCCAGATCGAGATGGGAATTCCAATTTGGAAGAGGCAGGGAAGCAGCCTGGTTGGTATCATTCATCTTGACTTCCACATATTAAAACAAGATGAACTCCTGGGCCAAGATTTTCATGGGGCAAGGGTCTAGAATTCTAAGCTGAATGTGACTCACTGGGAGATGAGGGTCACTGTCAACTACTTCCTACTCTGGTTCTGGGCATGTGTTTGTGTATTTTTATGGTTTAAAGTGAGAGAAATCGGGCTGGGGATTTAGCTCAGTGGCATAAGCACCTGCATGGCAAGCACAAGGTTGTGAGTTTGAGCCCTGGTACCAAAGAGGGGGCAAGTGAGAGAAATCTATTTGAGAATCAGTGGGATGTGGGTATGGATTCATGTCCACTTAAGACTATATAGCCAGGGAGTGAGTGACTGGAGAGTCAGGCAGTAGGCTCCTACATCTATCATCTTAGGCCATTAAATATTTCATCTCTGAGGATTTAGTTTTTAGGGACTTGTGGAACATGTAGATTGATTTGGGGGTGCCAGATTAGTTGTCTTTTTCAGTTCTCCCTTGGCGCAGAGTTCATTGAATCTTCTGGGATTGCCTTAAAATGAAGCACAGACGTGCATCTGCAGAAACTATTGTTGTTGACACATGTGCTGCAAATTACTGTTGACACATAGTGGTTTCTATCTCGGTGGATTGTTAGACAGTTTTGAAGCTGTTCTACACCTTTTTTACCCCTCACAAGCACCTAAGGTTTAAGTTAGAGTTCAAGCCCACTACTGCCCAGCCTCTCCCTTGTGATTTTTCCATATTAGGCAGTAAACAGGTGACCTGAAAAGGGTCAAAGTATTTATGAATATGATGATCTCATATTTTTAAATAAAATTTTAAAAATGTGTAATTGCTATTGTAAAAAAGAGGAAATAGGAAGTGCTATAAAAGATATAACTGCATGTATATTTAAGTGTGTAGGATTGATAACCATATTTCTAAGTTCTTGCTGGATTGTTGAATAGATCTGTTTGCAGCCTCACTGCTTGAATTTCCATTTTGTATGCTTTAATTTTGTAACTTGAACAACTATTTCTAAAAGAACAATATGTAATTTATCAACTAGTGATTTATTTTTTTTGAAATTCTGTAATATTTCTACCCTTTTTCTGTTTTTCTCTTTAAAAAAATGATGTTATAACAAGAATTAAATGCTTACAAATTATAACCAAAATTTCTTATAACAGACAATAGTTTTTACAAATCTCCCCACAACTAAGGGTAGCATTAAAATTTAGATCTGCTGTGCTATAACATAAAAAGGGAATCCTGAAGAGTCTAATTCAAGTAAATAAAATACTATTTTTAAAAAGTAAATACTATTTAGAAGACAGTGAGATCTGGTATGACATAGGTCTGTTATGAATCAAAACTTTTCCTGTCCTGTTTATATTTATCTCTGTCAAGTGTGCACCTTGCTTATAATGTGTACTGTATTGATACAGTGGAAAGATTCTGTTGTTTTGGTTGAAAACTTCTGTGTTCATGAAGCCTAGCTAGGTAGATGGCTTGGGGTGTCACCCTAGAAAAAAGGCTTCTTTATCTTTGGGCTTGATTTTTTTTTTTTTTCACAGAAACCTCAGAGGATCTGGGAAAAAGCATCTTGCCATCTGCGAGCACAGAACACAGTGGAGATTTGAAACCCTCTTCTGCTGATCCAGGCTCTGTGAGAGAAGACTCAGGCTTTCTGTGCTGGAAAAAGGGGTGCAACCAGGTTTTCAAAACCTCTGCTGCCCTTCAGACACATTTTAATGAGGTGCATGCCAAGAGGCCTCAGCTACCTGTATCAGATCGCCACGTGTACAAGTACCGCTGTAATCAGTGCAGCCTGGCATTCAAAACAATTGAAAAGTTGCAGCTCCATTCTCAGTACCACGTGATCAGAGCTGCCACCATGTGCTGTCTTTGCCAACGCAGTTTCCGAACTTTCCAGGCTCTAAAAAAACACCTTGAGACGAGCCACCTAGAATTGAGTGAGGCTGACATCCAGCAACTTTATGGTGGCCTTTTGGCCAATGGGGACCTCCTGGCAATGGGAGATCCAACCCTGGCTGAAGACCACACCATAATTGTGGAAGAAGATAAGGAGGAAGAAAGTGACTTGGAAGACAAACAAAGCCCAACAGGCAGTGACTCTGGGTCAGTACAAGAAGATTCAGGCTCAGAGCCAAAGAGAGCTCTACCTTTCAGAAAAGGCCCCAACTTCACTATGGAGAAATTTCTAGACCCTTCTCGCCCTTATAAGTGTACTGTCTGTAAAGAATCTTTCACGCAAAAGAATATCCTGCTAGTACACTACAATTCTGTCTCCCACCTCCATAAGTTAAAAAGAGCTCTTCAAGAATCTGCAACTGGTCAACCAGAACCCACCAGCAGCCCAGACAATAAACCTTTTAAGTGTAACACTTGTAATGTGGCCTATAGCCAGAGTTCTACTTTGGAGATCCACATGAGGTCTGTGTTGCATCAAACCAAAGCCAGGGCAGCCAAGCTGGAGGCTGCAAGTGGCAGCAGCAATGGGACTGGGAACAGTAGCGGTGTCCCCCTGAGCTCCTCCATACCAAGTCCTGTGAGCACCAGTGTCAGCAACACCTTTACTACCACCAATCCAAGCAGCGCTGGCATTGCACCAAGCTCCAATTTACTGAGCCAAGTGCCCACTGACAGTGTTGGGATGCCACCTCTAGGGAATCCTATCAGTGCCAACATTGCTTCCCCTTCAGAGCCCAAGGAGGCCAATCGGAAGAAGCTGGCAGATATGATTGCATCCAGACAGCAGCAGCAGCAGCAGCAACAACAACAACAACAACAACAACAACAGCAGCAGCAGCAACAGCAACAGCAACAGCAGCAGCAGCAGCAGCAGCAGCAAGCACAGACACTGGCCCAGGCCCAGGCTCAAGTTCAGGCTCATTTACAACAGGAGCTGCAGCAGCAGGCTGCCCTTATCCAGTCACAGCTGTTTAATCCTACCCTCCTGCCTCACTTCCCCATGACCACTGAGACACTGTTGCAGCTGCAACAGCAGCAGCATCTCCTCTTCCCTTTCTATATCCCCAGTGCTGAGTTCCAGCTCAACCCTGAGGTGAACTTGCCAGTGACCAGCGGGGCACTGACGCTGACGGGGACTGGTCCAGGCCTGCTGGAAGATCTAAAGGCTCAGGTTCAGATCCCACAGCAGAGTCACCAACAGATCCTACAGCAGCAACAGCAGCAGCAACAGCAAAGTCAACTCTCTCTATCCCAGAGCCACTCTGCTCTACTGCAGCCAAACCAGCACCCTGAAAAGAAAAACAAATTGGTCATTAAAGAGAAGGAAAAAGAAAGCCAGAGAGAGAGGGAGGGTGTTGAGGGGGGAGAGAGCAACACGGGCCCAAAGGAATTGTTGCCAGATGCCTCGAAGGCCAAAGAGAAGAAGGAGTTGGCACCAGGGGGTGGTTCTGAGCCTTCTATGCTTCCTCCACGCATTGCCTCAGATGCCAGAGGGAACGCCACCAAGGCCTTGCTAGAGAACTTTGGATTTGAGCTGGTCATTCAGTACAACGAGAACAAGCAGAAGGTGCAGAAGAAGAACGGGAAGACAGAACAGGGAGAGAACCTGGAAAAGCTTGAGTGTGACTCCTGTGGCAAGTTATTTTCCAACATCTTGATCTTAAAGAGTCATCAAGAGCATGTTCATCAGAATTACTTTCCCTTTAAACAGCTCGAGAGGTTTGCCAAACAGTACCGAGAGCACTATGACAAACTGTACCCCTTGCGGCCCCAGACTCCCGAGCCACCACCCCCTCCCCCGCCACCTCCACCACCTCCTCTTCCCGCAGCACCCCCTCAGCCAGCTTCTGCACCAGCCATCCCTGCATCAGCCCCACCTATCACTTCACCAACAATTGCACCAGCCCAGCCCTCTGTGCCACTCACCCAGCTCTCTATGCCCATGGAGCTTCCCATCTTCTCACCACTGATGATGCAGACCATGCCACTGCAGACCTTGCCAGCTCAGCTGCCCCCTCAGCTTGGCCCTGTGGAGCCTCTGCCTGCAGACCTGGCCCAGCTGTATCAGCATCAGCTCAATCCAACCCTGCTCCAGCAGCAGAACAAGAGGCCTCGCACCAGAATCACGGATGACCAGCTCCGAGTGCTCCGGCAATATTTTGACATTAACAATTCCCCCAGTGAAGAGCAGATCAAAGAGATGGCTGACAAATCCGGGTTGCCCCAGAAAGTGATCAAGCACTGGTTCAGGAACACTCTCTTCAAAGAGCGGCAACGTAACAAGGACTCCCCTTACAATTTCAGCAATCCTCCCATCACTAGCCTGGAGGAGCTCAAGATTGACTCTCGGCCCCCTTCCCCAGAACCTCAGAAACAGGAGTACTGGGGAAGCAAGAGATCTTCAAGAACAAGGTTTACTGACTACCAACTCCGAGTCCTCCAGGACTTCTTTGATGCTAATGCTTACCCAAAGGATGATGAATTTGAGCAACTCTCTAATTTACTGAACCTTCCAACTCGAGTCATTGTGGTATGGTTCCAGAATGCCCGGCAGAAGGCCAGGAAAAATTATGAGAATCAGGGAGAGGGCAAAGATGGAGAGCGGCGTGAACTTACAAATGATAGATATATTCGAACAAGCAACTTGAACTACCAGTGCAAAAAATGTAGCCTGGTGTTTCAACGTATCTTTGATCTCATCAAGCACCAGAAGAAGCTGTGTTATAAGGATGAGGATGAGGAGGGGCAAGATGACAGCCAAAATGAGGATTCCATGGATGCCATGGAAATCCTCACACCAACAAGTTCCTCTTGCAGCACCCCAATGCCCTCTCAGGCTTATAGTGCCCCAGCACCATCAGCCAATCCAGCTCCCTCTGCTTTCCTGCAGCTTACCACGGAGGCCGATGAGCTGGCCACCTTTAACTCAAAAATAGAAATGAGTGATGAGAAACCAAAGCAAGCTGAACCTCCCAGTACACAGCCAAACCAAACCCAAGAAAAGCAAGGACAACCAAAGCCAGAGCTTCAGCAGCAAGACCAACCTGAGCAGAAGACAAATGTGCCCCAGCAAAAGCTCCCCCACCTGGCTGCCCCACCTTCCTTACCACAGCCTCCCCCACAGGCACCTCCTCCTCAGTGCCCCTTACCTCAGTCAAGCCCCAGTCCCTCTCAGCTCTCTCATCTGCCCCTCAAACCTCTCCACACATCAACGCCTCAACAGCTGGCCAACCTACCTCCTCAGCTCATCCCCTACCAGTGTGACCAATGTAAATTGGCATTTCCATCATTTGAGCACTGGCAAGAGCATCAGCAGCTTCACTTTTTGAGTGCACAGAACCAGTTCATCCACCCCCAGTTCCTGGATAGGTCTCTGGACATGCCTTTCATGCTCTTTGATCCCAGTAACCCACTCTTGGCCAGCCAGCTGCTCTCTGGAGCTATACCTCAGATTCCAGCAAGCTCCGCCACCTCTCCTTCCACGCCAACCTCCACAATGAACACCCTGAAGAGGAAGCTGGAGGAAAAGGCCAGTGCAAGTCCTGGTGAAAATGACAGTGGGACAGGAGGAGAAGAGCCTCAGAGAGACAAGCGTTTGAGGACAACTATTACACCAGAGCAGCTGGAAATTCTCTACCAAAAGTACCTACTGGACTCCAATCCAACTCGAAAGATGTTGGATCATATTGCGCATGAGGTGGGTTTGAAGAAACGTGTGGTGCAAGTCTGGTTTCAGAACACTAGAGCTCGAGAACGGAAAGGACAGTTCCGGGCTGTGGGCCCAGCGCAGGCCCACAGGAGATGCCCTTTTTGCAGAGCACTCTTCAAAGCCAAGACTGCCCTTGAGGCTCATATCCGTTCTCGTCACTGGCATGAAGCCAAGAGAGCTGGCTATAACCTAACTCTGTCTGCGATGCTCTTAGACTGTGATGGGGGGATCCAGATGAAAGGAGATATTTTTGATGGAACTAGCTTTTCCCACCTACCCCCAAGCAGTAGTGATGGTCAGGGTGTCCCCTTGTCGCCTGTGAGTAAAACCATGGAGTTGTCTCCTAGAACTCTTCTCAGCCCTTCTTCCATCAAAGTGGAAGGGATTGAAGACTTTGAAAGCCCCTCCATGTCTTCAGTCAATCTAAACTTTGACCAGACAAAGCTGGACAACGATGACTGTTCCTCTGTCAACACAGCAATCACAGACACCACGACAGGAGACGAGGGCAATGCAGATAATGACAGTGCAACGGGAATAGCAACTGAAGCCAAATCTTCTGCACCCAGTGAAGGGTTGACCAAAGCGGCTATGATGGCAATGTCTGAGTATGAAGATAGGTTGTCATCTGGTCTGGTCAGCCCAGCCCCGAGCTTCTATAGCAAGGAATATGATAACGAAGGTACAGTGGACTACAGTGAAACCTCAAGTCTTGCAGACCCCTGCTCCCCAAGTCCTGGTGCAAGTGGGTCTGCAGGCAAATCTGGTGACAGCGGGGATCGGCCTGGGCAGAAACGTTTTCGCACTCAGATGACCAATCTGCAGCTGAAGGTCCTCAAGTCATGCTTTAATGACTATAGGACACCCACTATGCTAGAGTGTGAGGTCCTGGGCAATGACATTGGACTGCCAAAGAGAGTTGTTCAGGTCTGGTTCCAGAATGCCCGGGCGAAAGAAAAGAAGTCCAAGTTAAGCATGGCCAAGCATTTTGGTATAAACCAAACAAGTTATGAGGGACCCAAAACAGAGTGCACTTTGTGTGGCATCAAGTACAGCGCTCGGCTGTCTGTACGTGACCATATCTTTTCCCAACAGCATATCTCCAAAGTTAAAGACACCATTGGAAGCCAGTTGGACAAGGAGAAAGAATACTTTGACCCAGCCACTGTACGTCAGTTGATGGCTCAACAAGAGCTAGACCGGATTAAAAAGGCCAATGAGGTCCTTGGACTGGCAGCTCAGCAGCAAGGGATGTTTGACAACGCCCCTCTTCAGGCTCTGAACCTTCCTACAGCATATCCAGCGCTCCAGGGCATTCCTCCTGTGTTGCTCCCAGGCCTCAACAGCCCCTCCTTGCCAGGCTTTACTCCATCCAACACAGGTGGGTTCTGCTCTCGGTGATTGTTTTCAAGTGAAGTGAGTGTATGTTACATGGTTACCATCAAACTTACCAAGTCTGGACAGATAGGAAGCATCCCTTTCTAGTTCTGTAAAAACAAGACTGCTGTTCCCTTCAAGCCTTTCCAGTGCCAGTGTGTATGTTTTTATTTTTGATTTATCTTGTCTTTCTAGTCCAGAGATGGAGCTCCTGATTGAAGCAATCTCCTCTGAAACCACTCTTGTGCCCCATATCCAGTAGCACAACCAGGGTGTATGGTATATGGTATATGGTATATGGTATAGGAAAGAACTTGACATACTAATTTCTAGGCAATTTTTAAGAAGTTTCTTTTGTAGACACTATGGAAACTAGTCCAAAGAGAATTTAAATCAATTCTTTTGTTGTCACCTGGGACCATGCCATCTTTTTTTAGAGCGCTATTGTGACAGATCTGCTATCAGAAAGAAGTTCTTATGTAGATCCTTATTCCTGGGGTTCTCTTCTAGTCAGAACAACAGTGGCTGTGTTAGTTTCTAAAGAAACTGCCTTTCTTTAGAAACTTGAATGCATTGACCAGAAATTATGTATCAGGCAAGGTGGTTCTTAGTTTTGACATATTTATGTTACTCTTCCAGAATAAAATACTAATGTGTGCTTTGGGGGTGCTGAGTTACCCCTTCAGTTTCCTTTGGTCCATCTCCTTTTTCTCCACTCCTGCCCATTTAGAATCATAAATACATGACACTTGTATATTCCTTCTTAATAGGGAATTCTGTAATTCTTCTTGTATACCTCTTGTTTTTCTTCTGTAGTCATTCATCTTCTCTGGATCCAGCCATCATTCCTAAATTGGACCTTTTCCTCCAGGGTCCCATGAGGGTTAGTCACAAGCCAGCAAGGAACCCCCCAAAACATTCAGTGCTGACCAGTACATGCTCACTGAAGGAGAACCCCTCAGAGTACCCCGTGCCTTCAGAATATGTCCCTGTTCCCAGGGACTGAAACTGCTCCTAGTTTCTGGGTGAATTAATTCCAAGTTTGATGTTGAACAGAACATAAGGCTACTGAATTCCTGGTTTCAGTTTATTATCCAAAGAGTGGGGAAAAAAAGCATTAAGGTGTAGAAGTCAGTATATATGTATTGGCAAGTAATGTCACAGAATGATGTGAAAGCCAGCTGGACATAAGCCAAGAAGTACACCACGGAGAGTGGCCAGACATGGAATTATCCTTATAGCCCACAGCCTTAGAAGTCCCAAAATATCATAATAATGTGGGAAACAGCAGAATCAGAATGTCTGATCTATTCCCCTTGTTTTACAGATGAGAAAACTGAGGCCCAGAGAGGTCAAGACCATTCAGCAAGCTAGGGTGGGAGCCAAAGCTCCTGCCCAGGCCTCCGGGCTCCCAGTGCTATGTGCTCCTTCCACAGCACCCAATATGAGCCAGTCAGTCAACAGGTATATGTTTAGTGCTACTCAGGTTCTGACCACTTAGAGTGGACTCAAGATAGAAATCTGCTCTTAATCATTCAAGGCAGCCAGATGTGCCCCACTTAATACCACCTTACTCTACCATAGCTCTCAAGAGCACTGGATCTGGACTGGGAGGGAAGGAACTTGTGTTTATTTAGCATTTATTATATGTCAGGTCCATGCTAGGATCTTTCCTTATGCCCTTTGATTTAATTCCAACAAATATCTACTGTGGAAAGCTGAGGCTTCAACAAGTCAACAAATGGACCCAAGGTCACATATCTAGTTTCCGTCAGCCATATTCCATACAGGGGCAGTCTGACTCCAGAGTGCAGAGTCTCAAGAGGATAAAGTACCTTGCTTGGTTCTGCTCTTACCAATCAGAAAACCAAGATCACAGAATTAGTGTGAAAGTGTATTAAGCTACTCTTTCTGGTGTGGCTCATGTAGCACTTGCTAAATAGTGTAAATTTTAAAATCTGAGCCGCTTCTTCAGACCTCAGTTCAACATGTACCAAGTCAGTTCAAGGCTGTCTCACCTGAATTTTTTTCTTAAAAGCTCAAAGAAACTAGTTTGGGGAAAGATCTTTTGGCTCTAGCCCCAAACACAAAATCCACGCCAGTCCATTGTCTGGTGGCAGACAGAAAGAGCCATGATCCATGTTCAGGATTTATAATCCTTTCTGTCTCTGCCTCATTTGAACCAATTTAACCAAGCTGTTTAATTTTTTTTAATACAGTCAGTTACATTTTCTCCTCTGGCTTCAGTCTTTTATGTGCATTGAGGAAATTGGCTGAGGTACTTTTAGCAGTCCCTTTATGCTGCTTTGGAAGAGTGTATTCTGGGATGCTGAGAGAAGCTGCTTCTTTGGCTACCCAGTTATAACAGGTGTTTTCCTGGAATTGGTAGCTGGAAGCAACCTTTTACCTGCAATATAAAGGTGTTGATAATGCAGTGAATACAGTACCATTCTGACTGGAAATAAATGTAGTTTTCACCCAGGGCTGGGATTCTGGTTTTTTGTTTGTTTGTTTGTTTGTTTGTTTGTTTTTTCTCATGAGGAGAGTGTCATGCTGTGGAAGTCCCTTATCCCAGCTTTCTGATCCTGATGAAATACTGAGGGGCTAGGCAATTCAGATTTTATTTTACATTTTAGTGTCCTCTGAAGTGAAGTGCCTAGTGTTTCAGATGTGAAGGTGTCTGAGAGCTGTTGTTTGTGTTCCCTGACTCATCCTTTTACCCTCTAGCACACGTTGCCTCTCACTGCCCCATTCTTATCATTGTGCCTACCCTAACTCACATGAAGCTTGGTGTAACTGAAGACTTGATCCAGAAGATGCATGTGTGCCAGGAAGTGTATTAGGCTCTGGGGCACATGAATGCCCTGCCCCTAATCTGTGGATTAGGGATGAACATGGTTGAGGATGGAGCCATATTCCATGTAGGCCTGGCGACATGGTCAGAGACCTCTAGCACCCATATACAGTTGTGCCTAGGGGAGACTGTGATATCTTAGGAATAGACAGTGTCAGCATCTTGGGCTGTTCTATTTCTCCTCTCCCTGTGGCTGGTTTCTCAAGCATCTGCAGCCCTTTGGTTCTCCTATGTATCATTCACAGCACAGGAGGAAGTGGTAGTCTCATTCAGCAGACTTGCTGGGGCAGATCAGCTGAGAGGAGGCACAGCTCTGAATGGGTTTTTAAATTTTTTCCAGGCCCACGTTCCACACTTCTCCATTTATCCTCTTCTCTCTGCCCTCCAAAAGCATCCCCCTCAGCTGCAGCAATGGAAGTCAGAGAGGAAGAACTCATATAGAGCCCATTTTGTTTGTTCCTATGGCCTTGGGACCTTAACAGGTTTCTTGCTTTGGCTTTGTTTTCCAGACTTCTGGTGGGCTCTCAAGTCTGTATTATTTGTGGCACTTTGATGAAGGCCTTTAGTTCAAAAGTGTTTGAGCTGGAAACAGCCAGTTTAGGGGAATCCAGACTAATTGCATTGGGCAGAGTGAAAAGTATCTGGGAGTATGTGGTAAGGAGAATGTGCACCAATGAGTATGGCATATTGGGTAGGAAGATATTGAAAGCTGTTTCAGCAAAGGGTAGTCCAGGAGCTGACCCAGGACTGGTTCTTGATTTAAAGACATTGATTTTGAGAGGATCCTTCAAGTGTAAACCTTGGCATTTAAGACGTTATGCCAGTGAAACAGGTAAAGTGTATTGAGCTTCAACCTCACCATCTTAGACTGATTTCTCTTTGTATCTCTTTTCCTTTTAGCTTTAACGTCTCCTAAACCGAACTTGATGGGTCTGCCCAGCACAACAGTTCCTTCCCCTGGCCTCCCCACATCTGGATTACCAAATAAACCGTCCTCAGCGTCACTGAGCTCCCCAACCCCAGCACAAGCCACCATGGCATTGGCCCCTCAGCAACATCCCCAACCCCAGCAGCAGCCGCAGGTGCAGCAGCCACCCCCACCGCCAGCAGCCCAGCCGCCACCCACACCGCCGCAGCTCCCACCTCAACAGCCACGCAAAGACAGTGAGAAAGTAAAGGAGAAGGAAAAGGCACACAAAGGAAAAGGTGAACCCCTGCCTGTCCCCAAGAAGGAAAAAGGAGAGGCCCCCACAGCGGCTGCAGCCACCATCTCAGCCCCACTGCCCTCCATGGAGTATGCAGTGGATCCTGCCCAGCTGCAGGCCCTGCAGGCAGCCTTGACTTCAGACCCTACAGCATTGCTCACAAGCCAGTTCCTTCCTTACTTTGTTCCAGGCTTTTCTCCTTATTACGCCCCCCAGATCCCTGGCGCCCTGCAGAGCGGGTACCTGCAGCCTATGTATGGCATGGAAGGCCTGTTCCCCTACAGCCCTGCACTGTCGCAGGCCCTGATGGGGCTGTCCCCGGGCTCCCTACTGCAGCAGTACCAGCAATACCAGCAGAGTCTGCAGGAGGCGATCCAGCAGCAGCAGCAGCGGCAACTACAGCAGCAGCAGCAGCAGCAGCAGCAACAACAAAAAGTGCAGCAGCAGCAGCCCAAAGCAAGCCAAACCCCAGTCCCCCAGGGGGCTGCTTCCCCAGACAAAGACCCTGCCAAAGAATCCCCCAAACCAGAAGAGCAGAAAAACGCCCCCCGTGAGGTGTCCCCCCTCCTGCCGAAACCCCCAGAAGAGCCAGAAGCAGAAAGCAAAAGTGCGGACTCCCTCTACGACCCCTTCATTGTTCCAAAGGTGCAGTACAAGTTGGTCTGCCGCAAGTGCCAGGCGGGCTTCGGCGACGAGGAGGCGGCGAGGAGCCACCTGAAGTCCCTCTGCTTCTTCGGCCAGTCTGTGGCGAACCTGCAAGAGATGGTGCTTCACGTCCCCACCGGCGGCGGCGGCGGCGGCGGCGGCGGCGGCGGCTCGTACCACTGCCTGGCGTGCGAGAGCGCGCTCTGTGGGGAGGAAGCTCTGAGTCAACATCTCGAGTCGGCCTTGCACAAACACAGAACAATCACGAGAGCAGCAAGAAACGCCAAAGAGCACCCTAGTTTATTACCTCACTCTGCCTGCTTCCCCGACCCTAGCACCGCATCTACCTCGCAGTCTGCCGCTCACTCAAACGACAGCCCCCCGCCCCCGTCGGCCGCCGCGCCCCCCTCGTCCGCTTCCCCCCTCGCCTCCAGGAAGTCTTGGCCGCAAGTGGGCTCCCGGGCTTCGGCAGCGAAGCCCCCTTCTTTTCCTCCTCTCTCCTCATCTTCAACGGTTACCTCAAGTTCATGCAGCACCTCAGGGGTTCAGCCCTCGATGCCAACAGACGACTATTCGGAGGAGTCTGACACGGATCTCAGCCAAAAGTCCGACGGACCGGCGAGCCCGGTAGAGGGTCCCAAAGACCCCAGCTGCCCCAAGGACAGTGGTCTGACCAGTGTAGGAACGGACACCTTCAGATTGTAAGCTTTGAAGATGAACAATACAAACAAATGAATTTTAAAAAAAAAATTAATAACAAACCAATTTCAAAAATAGACTAACTGCAATTCCAAAGCTTCTAACCAAAAAATCAAAAAACAAACAAAAAACAAAAAAGAAAAAAAAAGAAAAAAAAGAAAAAGCGTGGGTTGTTTTCCCATATACCTATCTATGCCGGTGATTTTACATTGTCTTTTTTTTTTCTTTTAATATTTAAAAAAAAAACAAAAAACAAAACCCCTAACCCTGTTACATTGTGTCCTTTTGAAGGTACTATTGGTCTGGGAAACACAAGTCCGCAGGGCCTCCCTCATGTCTTTGGAGCTTAAACCCCTTGTATATTTGCCCCTTTTCAATAAATGCCCCACCTTGATAGCACAGAGGAGCCCGGCATGCACTGTATGGGAAAGCAGTCCACCTTGTTACAGGTTTAAATTTCTTGCTATCTTAGCATTCAGATACCAATGGCTTGCTAAAAGAAAAAAAGAAATGTAATGTCTTTTTATTCTCAGGTCAATCGCTCACACTTTGTTGTTTTCAGAATCATTGTTTTATATATATTTTTTCAGGTTGGTTTTGTTTTGTTTTGTTTTGTTCCAGAAAAGATTTTTTTTGTGGTTGTTTTAATTTAAAAACAGGCAGAAAGTATTCGACAAAAACAATGTGAACTGCTTTAGCTTTCTGGGGATTTTTAAGGATAGCTTTTCTGCTGAAGCCAATTTCAAGGGGAAAAGTTAAAGCACTCCCACTTTCAGAAAGAAAAAAAAAACCCACATACACAAAGAGTGTTGAGGACTTGTAGCTTAAAAAATAAGTTTTAAAAACTGACTTTCTGTATTTATGATAGATATAACCATTTTTGGTGTTGAGTAGATTGTTGCATTGGAAATGAACTGAAGCAGTATGGTAGATTTAAAAGGAAAAAAAAAAAACCTTTTGTGTACATTTAGCTTTTTGTATGGTCCAGCTGACAGCTCCTCATTTGATGTTGTCTTGTTCATTCCTAGCAGATAGATTGCAATCTGTTGATTTGCCTAAGCTTTTCTCCCCTTTGTCCCTTAATTCCACTTTCTCTTTCCTCTTCCCAACTCCCATCCTATAATCTCCCACTTGAGGTAGCTGCCTTCATTTCTTAGAGGGTGGCTGCAGAATTATTTTATAAAACTAGAAAAAAAATTTCAAAGGATTCTAGGGGTCATTAGGATCCTCACAGATTATTTTTGGTTGGGGAGTTGAAACTTTTTAAAGGCATATAATTCTAGTGACCTATGTCTGGTAGCCTTGTGCATTTATTTTTTATTTATCCTGCTTTGGTTTTTCTTTGCATCCCTTTTCCTTCTTTTTTGGTAGATGCTTCAAATATTCTTTTCCTGACCTAAAGTATTTGTTTCAGTTTGTGTAACTGGGCTATATGCTTTTCTTTCTAAAGTTTTTGGTTAAGGGTTGGTTTTTTGTTTTTGTGTTTTTTCTTTCCTTTCTCAGAAAAAGAAATTTCATGCTTTAAATAAAATCCAAAGACACACCCTTTCACTGCTGATGCAGAAAAAAGGGAAAGGGTTCTTGTTACTTGAGAATTTGTTTCTGATTTAAACAAACAAGACTTAGTTTAATAAAAGAAAGAATAAAACAAAAGATTCCCAGGTTGTTATGTGCTTCGTCTGCAAGCAGAGAGGCAACTGTTAATGACAATTCCATATACCAAAAGACAGGTTTTTTTACTTCAAAGTTTTGTCCTTGTGTTAGGCAGTCTGAGCAGCGAGTGATCCAGAGCGCAGCCAACAAAGCAGATAGCAATGAACAGAACGCAAAAAAAGGAAACCGTATGTGAGGCACTTGTATTTATGTTAATATCCATATTCCTGTAGCACACAATACAATGTAACACCTTTTTTTATCTTCAAAACACACACACACACACATACGCACGCACGCACACGCACACACACACACACACTTTTTTATCTTTAAAAAAAAGTCTGAACTTTGTGCTGCTAAAATGTAGGTTTTGGAGACAAATACTTTGCTGTTTCACTTTCATAGCTAAACATCAACAGACACAATCTCCCCGTATCCCCGAAGTGTGAAATCTTTCTCCCCTTCATTCTCTTCCTTATGTTTCAAAAGGGAACTTTGAAGACTGTGAATACAGGTTCCATTGGTCACCTTTCAGGCTTCTTTCCCCAGTGCTGAAGCCACACATCGACTTTGCAAAAGACTGGAGCATTCCAAGATCTGAAAATGGAGTTTTTTCTTTTTTTCTCCTTTTCTTTTTTAGCCAGGACTATTTTTATGAATTTGTTTTTAGTTAAAGAGTAGATCCTGAACTGTTGTACATATTTCTACCTAGGCTGATGCACAGTGCAAATTCCTTTTTAATTTTTTTAAGTAGAAATACTAAAGAATACCATCTTAACTATTCATATCAGTATCCAGTTGTAGCATAAGGTGTCAAAAACAAGTACACAAAACATTTACCGGTTTAACAAGCTACTTCCTTTTAAGAAGAATTCTTGTATTTCTCCCTGTGTTTGAGATGAACATTTTTAAATTTTAAAGTTGTACAGTTTTTTTTGTTTTCCATTATTTTATCTTGTTTGTAACTCTATGAAATATATATATATATATTTTTTGCCATTTAACTGTTGTATGTTACTCTGTCTGTATCATAGAAAAAAGTTTTTGTTTTTGGTTCTCTATGTGATACCAATTAACAATTTAACACTAGCTGTACCTATCAAATTCTGCTAGGTCTTCTCTGAAAATTGTTTTAAAATGATGTTGCTTGGTAATAGTGCAATTTCTATCCCTTTCCCTCCCCCTTAACTTCCAGTTCCTTTGTAAGTTTGCCACCCCTTTCCTTTTTTTTTTTTTTTTTTTTTTTTGAGCTACTATGGCAGCCTCCCTCTGTGAGGCAGAGTGACTGTCAGTGTTTGGTGCTGCCATGCCTTGACTTGTGGGTGTGTTTGGCAACAGTCAGGTGAAGCGGTAGATTGGCTAAGCATGTTTCCACCCACCAGTATTCCTCACAGGGGTTATGTGATTGTTTCAGCCTGGAGTGGGTTGCACACTTAATGCTTTCCTCTACAACTACACTGCCCACGTACATTCAAAAAAGAAAAAAAGCGGTTCTCAGCACTAACCCAGAAGTAGCAAAGCAGTCAGTGGTGGTGAAAATTAGAAGTCAGACATGATCCAGTCACATGTTTTTGGGCCGACATCCACAATGGCTATACCTGTTTCATTTACAAAGCATGAATTCAGTATAACACTCAATTATTTAGATTGACCTCATTTGGGAGATTTACTCCTGTCTGCTGTATAGGAGGTAGCTGAGTAGGATATCTCAACTTGCTTTTTAAATGAGTTCTTAACCTTCATTGGCACTTCATTTTTTGGTGGTTTTTTGTTTTGTTTTTGTCAACCCCAGTGTGGGTTGGTGCTAGACACTATTCAGTCATAGCACCAGACTGACCCACAGAATTGGGGTAACTTCATCTGTCCTTTAAAAAAAAAACACAGAAAAAAGTTTAGTACATCTAGGAAGTTTTTTTAAAATTAAAAGCTATTTAAAGAGATGAATGTGGCCAAAGTTTTACACAATTGAAAAAAAAGTAAAACAGAAGGCATGTGTTTAAACCTGAGTTTATCAGGCATGGCAGGAAGTTGCAGGAGACTGAGGCAATGACCCAAGCCAGTGCACTTGATGTTCATGGACATATATTTTTTTTAAATAAATTAAAACATTTTAAATAGAAGCATAAATTGAGTTGGTTGTTTGTTGGCGCTGAGATACTGCCCACTGTGAAACAAAGCTTTGACTAGTTTTTTGTTTGTTTACTTTCTTCAGGGGGGAGGGGGGAAAGTTTGGGTAGGAAAGAAAGCATAAATGAACGTGACCCTGAGGTGAAGAGGTATATGAACAGCCTTTGCAATGTATAAAAAACAAAAAAACCCACAAAAAACAAAAAAAAAATAGAGCAAGTGAAACCAAAAATGATGTTCTTGGTGTTTTTCTATAATGTAGTCTTGTTAGCTTTTTTGTTACTGTAACAATGCTGATCTCGAACTGTACCAAAATACATGGAGACTAACAAACAGAACCACATGGAACTTTCAAACTGAAAAAAGAAATTTGTCACAAAAACTTTGTTGTCATAGTTAAGTTGATTGTAGATGGTAATTGAATATACTCCTTTGAAATATTTCATCAAGTATGTTTCCTGCTCATTGTGATACATTAAAAAAATATGAGCAAATGTTCTCGTCTCTGTTACCAGACTTTGTGTGCACGAGAGAAAGGTCAATGGATGGTGAAGTGTAAAACTGAACATCTCTAGGTTGTGTATGTAGGAAGTGCTCATTCCAAGGTCTATAGATATGCATGTGAACTCTGTTTTTTAAGTAAACCTGTGTATCTCACCTCCTGCATTCATATAACTGCCACAAGTTTGGGTCATGACTGATAAGTGTATGTCTGACCTCTTAGAGAATTACCCTCTAGAACCTTAAAAGCTACTAAATTTTTAACTTAAATGTTTATATGAAAAATTTTACACACTTGCTCCAACTACAAGCAAAAAAAAAAAAAATTGCGCATAGCCAGGAGAGGGGTATGTTCAACTTTTCTGAACTGGAAGTTGGATCTAGTGTTTATAGTAGGATATCAAAGGTAAGTTGAATTAAGCAGATGACTGACTATACTTACCTGTCCTAGCAAATAGGTTTTGTAAACCTCTGTTAGAGCAGAATTTGAGATGAGATAGTCTGTGCAAACCAATAGCATGAGTAATTTCTGCATGCATGGGACAGTTCAGTCTTCTTACACTTACTCCCCCTTAGAGTGGAAAAAGCGTCTGAAATTCATTAATAAGTGCATCCAACATCAGGCCCAAAGGCTCTAATTTACAGCCATAGCTAATTAATAATTTATAAAACTAGAGGTTAGGCTTGGATGGCATTGCTGACTGGCTGTGTCCTTACCAGGTCTGCAGCATCTGTCTTTGGTCGACAGGATCTTTTCTTTCCCAGGCATTAAGCTATGAAATTCTGTTCTGTTGGCTCAGATAGTTATTGTCAATGAAGTCTTTTTTTTATAGTTCCTGTAGTCATTTATGAAGCAGCAGTGACCCTATTAACTCAAAATCTCATACAGTTCTACAATTAGCAGAGGTATTACTAGTACTCAGGAAAGCTGGATCTCTGGCCAGTGATTGAACCACTGGGCCTTTCTTTGGGATGTTCCTGAAGAAGCAGATGGCTTCTGTCTCAGCATGTTTTCTTGACACATAGTTATGTCACTGATCTTCCTTTCCACCCCATGAAAAGGTACAGGATGATAAGACTTGTTCAGAACCAAAGCCACATCTGCCTTTCGGAGCTTTAATTATTTTAGGATCTGGCAGGATCACATAGAGACATTTTAAATGGAACCAGTTTTGCAGAGAGGTTTTGCTGCTTCAGCTCTTTGGAAGAAGGTGAATACAATTCAAATTCTTCCACAGATAAATTTTCAACAAAAAATGACAAAACGTTAGTGATGTCTAAGCCTTTGTATCAGCAAATCTTTAAGCACCTAAATTACATTGGGTGAGAGTTGGTAAGAAACCTAAAGTGTTTCTATTACTGAAAAGGCTTTTTTTTCTTATGAGAAAAGAATTCTTCCACTCTGGCTTCAATATCATGCTTATGTGGATATTAATCTTGGAATTAACCCCCCCCCCCCAGTGAAATGGCAGCTAGTATGGATTTGTTAGGTAGCTCTTTCTAATTTTGCCTTTAAAAACTGTATAGCATCTAGTGCATGTTATAGGCTAATATTGCAAATCTTACTATGAATAGGTTTAGACTTTAAGTTAGAAGGGCACAAGCAGTTTAAGAGTCAAGTTGAAGGATGAGAAGTTTGCACCTGTTGCTCCACAGTCTTAATGACAGCAGGACAGATGTGCTCACTTAGCCTCCACCTTACTGCGAGGGTGGACCAGCCAAGGCTTTGGCAAAACTTGCAAAGAAATTAGTGCTGTGAGGATCATTAAGTACAGGCCATTTTTAAGATGTACCCAGTTAGTTTAGGTTCTTCTCAATCTGTCTTAAGTTTTTAAATTACAGGCAACAAAAATAAATTCCATTTTCCCGCTTTGTTTATAACTATTTCACTATGTGTGGAACAGATGGACAAAGAGACAATTTAAGTAGGAGTCCCATATTAACATTAGATGAAACCTTTCAGATGAACTCTTTTTAACCCTTGGGTTAGGAGATGAGTGTTGAAAAGCAACTAGGAAGAGTAGTGAAAAGGCATCTGTGACTCTGCCTCTGTCATACTCAAAGCTTTCTCATACTCATTTTTCTTTGCTTCCCTACTCACCAAAGTCCTATTCTCTAAGCTCTCTTACACATTGTCACTTTCTTTCAGTCCCCCGTTAATGTGTTCTGTTTGTATGACTTGTAAAAATATTTTGTAAAATTCTTTGCTTATTCCTCCAATGACGTAAGAGGAACAGACTGGGTAGCATGTATCCCTAGGTTTCAGGAGCGTGAGATAAGGTGTGAGGGGCAAAGGTGCACCTTCTCCCCAACCACTGTGTTCTGAGAGACACTAGACAAGGGTGGGTGGGAGCAGGAGCTCCAGCGTGGGGTTCAGATTCTCGTTCTACAGTTATGACCTTGATTGTTACTTACGTTTCTTGTGCTATAGAATGAGGATAAAAGTACCTGCTTTATAGGGTTCTTGTGACAACACTGACTGGTATGTACTAAATGCTAAATAGCTGTTGCTATATTATCAGTATAAATTTCCATTTTTCCTTTCTGTGGGCCCCTTGGGACTGCAGTTTTCTAACTCTTGCCATGCTTTACAGATGGTTCAGGAGCAGCAGCTGTATAATTGTCTCATCAAGCCTCTGCTGTACGATTATTTCTGATGCTTCCCCGCCTGTACATATCTCAGAGGCTGTTGAAATGCTTTTCTGCTTGTGAATTATACCAGAGTTTGGTACAAATGTTTAGATTTTAGTATCTCAGTGTCCAGTCCAGTGATGGCAAATCTTTTAGAGCTTTCACTGATAACAAACAGCCCAGTGCAGTATGCATGCCATACATTCACTACCACTGGCTAGCCTTTAGTGATGAATCTGGTCCTGAGGAAAGAAGGATGAGCTATAGTTTGTTTCTGTTTTTACCATAGACATATATATGCTTCATTGTACTACCCTAAAAGATGAGCAATTAAAAGCATGGGATTGTAACAGAGAAAAGAAATAAGTTGTGACATTTTGCCCACTGCTTGTTTTAAAATGTCCCAGTGCACAAGCTGAGAGCCATAGTATCTGAAAATGAGACTATGAGAGAGAAGGAATTATAGGTGAAACAAAATCGAAGAGGGATACACAAAGGAACATGCAAGAGAACTTCTCCACCTCTAAATACAACAAGTTTTAAAAATACTATGATTAACTAGCAAGCTGCAAAATAAACGTGGAAGAGGCAAGAGAAAGGGAGTAAACATTAGCACACAAAAGTAATAGAGTGATTCTGTGATAGCCTTTGCATATAAGAAATCATCAGTGATATCTTTTAGGAAGCTATGGTCCTATGTGGATTTTGTCCACTTTAAATCAGACACAATCGTGGCAATAAAGTTACTGCTATTGGAATCAGAGGGCTAATAAGGCTAAGGAGAATGACTAGTAACTGAGTTTTCCTTTTCTCTGAGGATAACAACTCATAGCTTAGCTTTATTATACAATCTAGAGATAGAATGTCATCATGCAGGGCTGGGGATTTAGCTCGGTGGCATAAGTGCCTGCCTGGCAAGTATGAGGTCATGAGTTCAATCCCCGGTACAAAAAAAAAAAAAAAAAGTCATCATGCAGTGTCTTTGGTTCTCAGTTTGACCCTGTTTGAATAGTTACAAAAGTATGATTTGCATTCAGGTATTTTTTTCTGTCAATATTTGAAAGATAGTACTCCCATGGCCATGCATTATTTCCAGTGACATATCTAATGTCATCTTTATGTTTTAATGTATTTTTTCACTAGTTTTAAGATGCTTAATTTTGTCAGTTTTATCACATCACTATTTTACTATGATGTGCTTTGTGTGTAGTTTTACTCATGTTTCTTGTGTTTATGGTTTGTTGAGATCTTGGATCTCTGGGGTATGGCTTTATATCAAAATTAGCAATTGTTCAGTAATTTTTTCTTCAAATATATTTGTGCCCCCTAGTTTCCTTAGCTTCCTTACTCCTTTCCTACCCAGAGAGTCCAATTATGTAGGTATTAGTCCACTTAAGTCCACTCACAGCTTACCGATGCTCTGGGTTCTCATTTTTTGGCTGGCTTCAGTTTTTTTGTTTTGTTTTGTTTTTTATTGTTTTCTCTTGAATCATTTCCAGTTCTATGTCTTTAAGTCCACTAATCTTCTAGTTCATCATTAATCATATCCAATGAATTTTTAATCTCAAATATAGTTTTCATCTCTGGAAGCTTAATTTAGGTCATTTTAAAATATAGTCTATGTTCCTACTTAACTTTTTAACACAGGGAAACCAGTTACAATAACTTTTGTTGTAATCCTTTGCAAATTCTAATATATGTGTAAGTTGTGATTTGGTTTTGGTTGACCAGTTATTCTTCTTGGTTGTGTTTTATCTCTGAATGCCTGGTCTTCTTTGATTGAATACCAGAATTGAATTTTATCATGTTGGATATTTGATACTTTTGCATTCTTGTACATTTCTTAAATTACTTGGAAATGGCTTTGTCTCTTCAAGTTTTGTGGAGTAGGGTTAGGTTAGGGTCAAGTACTAGTGCACTATTTAGTAGAGCTAATTATTCCTCACTTTACTGAAGATTCTTTTAACAACTCTATTCAAATGTCCCATGAACAGTTCCCCATCATGTGTAAACCTGAGGTATTGTAATCTCTTACTCTTTTGGTAGGTTCTTTCTTGGTCCCCCCAATAGTTTCCTCATATACTTTTCTGAATACCTATGTGGAACTCTATGGAGATTTCCAGAGTCCTCTCCCTTACCTGCTACTGTTGTTCTACAAGTCCCTGCTACTTTGTCTCCTCAGACTCAGCTTTATCTCCTTAGCTGGGGGAATCTACAGGGCTTCTCTTAGGTTCCTCACCAGGTGCAATGACCTGGGAACTCTCAAGACAATAAAGTGGGATACTGAGAGCCTCACTTTGTTTATTTCTTCTCTCAGTGTTCATTGTCTTTCACTCTGTGAAGGTATAAAGTGCCTCAAAGATGTTTCCTGCATATATTTTTTTTTCTTGTAGTTTTAGTTGTTTCAGCTGGGAAAGTACTTCTGGTTTTTATTACTCTATCTCAGATGAAAGCAGATGTTAAATTTATTTTTTAGATAGATATGGTAAGAATCCTGCATACCTTTGCAAAGTAATGCCAACACTTATGAAGGTTTCAATTAACACAGGAGCCTGACTTCCCAGTAGATCTCCTTGGACATGATACAGTGCTGATTGATACCTTAAGATTAAGGGTTGCAACGAAACCATTCTTTTGCTTATGCTGCACAGAGCAATAGAAATGAGTAAATGCATGAATTCCTGTAGCTACTTTTCTGCTGTGTAGCCACAATGCCACATGGAGTGGGGGGAAAGCATTTCTTAGGCTTTGAATAAAGTCAGCCAAGGAAGCTGACACTAAAACACTAACTGGCAATAAAACACTATTTTAACTTCTCCCCTTAACAACAAGTTTTCACTATTCCTAAGTTATTCACACCTTTTTATTTAAACCATTTCATTTCAGTGTCTTCCTTCATACAGATGATTTTTCAGACTAAATGTGGCTTAAAGAAATTCATGCACTAATAAAGGAGAATGATAAAAAAAAACTAGGGCCAGTCATTTTTGCTAAACCTAAATTGTGTCATGTTTATTTTGGCAAAACTTTGCTCCTACTTATATTCTGCAAGGAGAGGAGTCAAGTGAATTAGAGAAGAGGGAACCCCTAAAATAACTAACAAGTACTAATGAGACCTCTCAAGAAACAACTGGATGAGTGTTTACATTCTTCAGCTGTAGGGCAGGGGAGCAAGCAAAGTTTCTCTAGTAAGATCTATAAGGGATGGAAGTGAAATTCCCTTTCAGGATAAAACCCTACAATAAGGAAAAAGAGCAGACAGTAGAATTCAAATTTAGTAAGTCAGGTACAATAGGGACTAAAGGAGGCAGAGTACACATTGTGTGTGTATGTGTGTAAAACTGAGGAAAGGGAACAGACCAAGCATTCTATATATAAGGTTATAGTTTTAACATTTCATAAAAAAACTTGCAGCCAGAGGGATCACTGGAGGCTTGAGGTAAGGTCATTGCAACTCATCCATTTCTCTTAAAAGTTCAGGAAAACTAATTTCATATGAAAATGAACAGGGAAGGACTGTGGTCAAATTTCATACAATGGCATTATTTTAAAAAATGGTAAAGAGCAAAATAATATTCCTACAGATAATGAAAGAAAAGACATGCCTATAAAATAGATAAAAGTTGTATAGCTCAATATTTCCAAATGAGCCAAAAGAAAAAAAGAAAGATTTTTAAACATACAAAAGAAAAGCAATAGAATCAGAGAAATCTACAAAATCATTTTTTTCTTGAATCCATTAAAGAGACAAAGTGGCATAATAGTGAAGAGAAACTTAAATATTAAAAGGAACAAGCCCTTCCTCCAAGCCTTTAAGAAGAAATCAGCTACAAACATAGCAGGATGTCAGGGGCCAAATGAAGGCTAGCACATCCTCTGGAATAACTGAGGCAGGGATAAGGACACTCAGAACTCCCATGGGCCTCGACCAGATGTTGTGAGAAGAGCGGTACAAACCTGCTGGTGTAATTAGCTGCTTCTGGGACACAGGCTCAAAGCACCACCCACTTTCCCAGCCCCCTTTTTCCTACACAGCATCAGAGGGAGGACCTGGCTCTACTGCTCCCAAGTCACAAGTGTAAAACACTTTGTACCTTGTAAAGAGGGACAAAACAAAACAAAAAGTCCTATAATCTTGGGGGAGGAGCAGGAAAAGTTGTTGGGCCCAGGACCCTAAATGTTAGCCTGCAGATAGCGTGTTGCCTCTGAGGGAGGATTAAAAACTGCCTAAGATAACTAAGACACAGATCGGACGGTTTGTTGCCATAGGAAGGAGGCGTGGGAATGCTAAGAAAGCCTTTTCACTGAAGTCAAAGTATACAGAGCCTACCTAAGACTGAGGCTGGACCCAGACATCAGAGAACCGAGCCTAGTACCAGAGTAAAAACCTCTCCAAGACTCAAACCTCTACTCTAAACACAGCAACAGCAGCCCACCATTAAGGAATTTGAAGTCTGAGGTATAACTAAAGTCAATTCTTGACTATGCCAATTCCTACACATGTATATGGTCTACTTTATATAACTCTACAGTCCTGGATAGTGTCCTCCAAACAACAACCCAACATTATGTTATTACATGTGGAAAGATACAGCGTTATTTATGAAGTTGTTTTAACAGCAACAGTGTCTAGATATGACTATCAATCCCCATGGTCTTATGGGCCAAACTGTTTCCACTAAAATTCATTTTGAAGTCCTAATTCCAGGTACCTCAAAATGTGACTGTGTTTGGAACTAGGGTTTTTTTAAGCGATAAAGTTAAATAAAGTCATCGGGGTAGACCCTAACCCAATATGGTTTATAAGAGCAAATCAGGAAGGGCATGAGCACACACATGGGAAGACTACCGGAGGACAGTAAAAGGTGACAGCCATCTACAAGCTAAGGACAGAGGTCCATGAGTGTGCACATGGCCAGGGTTGGGGTGAAAGACTAACATATTGATCTTAGACTTCAAGCCTCCAAAACTGTGAAGAAATAAATTTTCATTACTTAAGCTCTCCATTCTCTGGTATTTGATTTGAGAACCTTGACAAAACTAATACAGAAAGTATACATAGAAAAAATAAAGAAACACATTAACTATAGCATGGGGATACAGTAGACAAAAAGTAGACTATAGGAAACTCTGAACCGATTTGTTTATCAAATAAGCTTTAAGAAGAGTAAAGGAGTTGGAAAGAAAAGCTACACATTAAAAAAATACTCAAAAAAATGTCAAAGTCAATGTATTTGGATCCTGATTCAAACTGAAAGTTTTAAAAGATTATGAAATTTGAGACAGCTGTAAGTCTGATGTCCTGGAATTTCATAATATTAGTAAATTATCGTTGCACAATTAAAAACTAACATTTTAAAAAGAAATCATCATTAGGCAAAAAGGGACAGGGAAATTAATGTTCAGGGACCCTCTATAAATAAGGATCCTAACAGGAAACCTACACAATAAAGGCTGTAGCCTTCAAGTTGGGATTATCTATAGGTGCAACAGGCCTCTCATAGACTTGGGTTCATATTCACTAGGAAGCTCATGATATCCCAAGCTTTAAACTTGGTCTTCTGGACTCCAGTAGCCACAGTTACCTAACACAGCAAATTTAAATCTTGAGAAGAAGTGCATTCAGCATATACTTAAAATTATCCTTATATGTAATTTTCAAATATTGTGCCTAGCTCACAAGGATGCAAAAGAAATTAGGCTCCATATGAGTGAGAAACACTAGAGAACAGACATACAAAATCAATGATTTAGAAAATGAAACTATCAAGTTCTGGTCATACAACAATGGTGCTAAATACTTTTGAAGAAATAAATAAAATCTTGTTAGTAATATCATTGGCCAAAACAGTAGCATAAAAATGATAAAAGCACAATTACCAAAATTAAGAACTCCACTGAGTAATAGCAGATTGGACCTGAATAATTAATGGGAAAACATTACAAAATTTGAAAACAGACAACCAGGCCTAGTGGCACAGCCCTGTAATACCTGCACCCAGAGGCTGAGGCAGGAGAATCACCACGATTTTGAGGCTAATCTGGGCTATGTACCATAGTGTGTTTAATTTAAGGCCAGCCTGGGCTACTAGCAAGTTCAAGGCCAGCCTGGATAATATAGTGAGACCCTGTCTCAAAAACAAAATCAGATCAGTTTACCCAAAATTCAAAATAGAGAAAATATAGATGAAAGTGTAAGAAATACAAAGTATACAGAGAGAAAACATGACACAGTATCTCAGTGTCCCATAAGGAAAGGAGGAAGCAAATGCTGAGGGAGGATATATTTGAAGAGCAGTTGACAATTTTCTAGAAATAATGAAACACATAAATCTAGAGATTCGAAGTGTCATGAAAAGTAAAGGAAAAGAACTGTACACAACACTGTAAGAATGCATGAAATAGGCAGAGAAAGCAGCTTTGTTAACCTCAAATGACTGTGCAATGACAGCAATGGAATCCAAAAGAAAGTAGAATATTTTGAACCTGCTGAAAGAAAATAACTACCAATTATTTTGTTACCAATAAAATGTTTAATTTTAGAATGAAGGCAAAAAAAGATATTTTCAAATTAACAAAAACAAGTTTGTTTATAGACTGATTAAAACAATGTACTACAGTTAGAAGGAACAGGATCCTAGAGAGATCTGATACAAGAAGATGCAAGAATTTAAAAAATACTGAAACTGTGCTTGGACAAAACTAAATGAGTATCAATGGCAGGGCAGTAAGTGTGAATTTTTAAAAATGTAATATACAACAACATTAGCATCTAGGTTCAGAGAGAATAAATGAAGTTAAACTTTTTTAAAAAGGGTTTTCTATCTGTGGTACTAGGGATTGAACCCAGGGCTTTTTCACTAGGCTACATTGTGTGTCCTTTCTTGGTGTGATTTTTGGCGTATGTGTGGTTTTTGTTTGCATGGTCTTTTGTTTGTTTTGACGGGATCTTGCTAAGTTGCACAGACTAGGCTCAAACTTGTGACTCTCCTGACTCAGCCTGTCAGAGGGCTGGGAGAACAGGCATGTGCCACCACACCCAGCAACATTCATACATTGCCCCAGAAACAAGCAGCAACACAGGTTACCATTAGGCTTTTACATGTTAATCATGAAGGGCTTACTTTAGGTGTTATGCATTTATATATTTGAATTCGATATTTAAAATTTTTACAAGGCAATGGAAAAACTAATCAGTTTCATAAATGATCTACAGATTGAGGAAGTAATCTTATTATATAGAGGAGAAATCCGCATTTAGAAAAGAGATAAATACAAGGTTTTAGTTTTCAACATTTCATTAACAAAATATACTGTATACAATTGTCAAGTTCTATTGCCTTTAACAACTACCAATATCCTTGAGTGCGAATGTTTTTTCTTGCTTTTCTTAAAACAAATTTACTGAGGTATAATCCTCATACAGTAAAAACCATTCTTTTTTTAGGGTTATAGTTCTATGAGTTTTGACAAGTATATACATTGGGTAATCGTCACTAAATTTAATATATAGGCTATTAACATCAAAAAGCACCTTCTGTTGTTAATCTCCCTCTAGCTCCCAGCCCAAGCAACTGCTGATATGTTTTCTTTCCCTATAGCTTTGCCTTTTATAATATAAGCAGAATTAGACAGTATGTAGCCTGTTGTGTCTGGCTTCTTTCAGTAAACATAAGACCTGGGAGATTCCTCCATGTTGTTTCATGTATTAGTAGTTGCTTTTTATTACAGATAATGTTTCATCATGTGGCTATAACATAATTTAGCTTACCATTCACAAGATGATAGCTATTCAGGTTGCTTCTAGCTTGGGACAATTTTTAATAAAGTTGTTATAAACATTCATGTATATATTCATATGAATGGCACATATGTTTTCATTACTCTTGAATAAATGCATAGGTGTGAGATTGCTGGTTCATACAGTGTATGTTATAAATAACTTTAAACGAAGTAGACAGGTCTTAACCCCAAATTATCCCAGCCTTCAGGTATGTACGCCCTGTGTAATACTCTTCTTAACTGTATGTGTGGGACCTATCCCTTGCTTCTAATCAATAAAATACAGCAAAGGAATAACTTGTCACTTCCATGGTTATATTGAAGAAGCTTCTAACTCCCCTTTGCTAACAGACTATTCTCTTTCTTCTTGGCTCTGATAAGCAAGCTGTTATATGGCATAGTCCACTGGGAAGAAACAGAGGGCAATCAACAGGCAGCAGTGAACAGAGGCTTCCAATACAATAGCTGCAAGGGACAGAATCTTGTCAATAATATATGAACTTCAAAAAGGGTTGTGCTCCGATGAGACCCCAAGTGTGACTGATATTTTTATCTCACCCTTGTTAGAACGCCTGATGCAGAGAACCTAATAAAGTTTGATCAAGATTCTTGACTCATAAAAACTGTGAGATAGTAAATGTATGTTGTTTTAAGCCAAATATATACTGCAGCAACTGATAATTAGTAAAGTGCCTAATCGTTTCTAAAATGACTATACCATTTTATACTCCCACTGGAAATGCATGAGAGTTGCAGTTATTTTACACACCACTTGAGTTTAGTACTGTCAGTTTTTGTAAATTATAACAATGCTAAAAAAGGTTTGTGCTGGTATTTCCTTGTGACTTTAATTTGTTTTCCTTATGACTAATAGCTTAGAATATCTTTCAATTTATTAACATTGTATTTTGAAGGGGAGAAGTCTTTAACTCTTAAGTCCAATTTGTTCAGTCTTCTTCTACGTCAGCAACTTAGACAAGTAATTTGTGCTAACTTTAGGTTCCAAAGATTTTCTCCTATCTTTTTTTATGTAAGTATTAGAGTTTTAGGTTTTACAGTTAGAAATATGATTCATTTTGAGTTTCTCTGTTTTATTTTGTCTTGGTTATAGATGCTTCTTTTTTTCCTCTTCATTACTTTTAAAACTATATATATTGCTCCCCCACCATCTGTGGAAAAGATTTTGAGTCCTACAATGAATTTCTTTGGCATCTTTGTGGAGAATCAACTGACCACATACATGCAATACTCTTTTGTACCATTGTTTTCCACATTTCCATTCAAATTAACATGAATTACCATAACTTTCTAAGTCTTGAGATCAGGTTAGTGCAAGTCTTCTTACTCTTCTTTTACAAAATTGTCTATTATTCTTTGTTTGATATGTAAGATTCAATTTCTTATCAATCAAAATATCAAGAAACTAATTCTAAAATGTATGCAGAAATACATAAAACCCAAGGAAAACCATACTACGCTTGCAGAAACAAATTTATAATATCTTGTTTTACCAGACATTGAACGTGTTACAGAGGTACAGAAAAGTAGAATAAATAAGTTCATACACAGACAAGAGAACTAAGTAACAAAGGGACAGATTGGAGAGCTCAAAATCAGGCACATGCGCACGCACACACACAGACACACACACACACAGTGGTACTCGGTTCATGAACTTGATCCCTCCCACAATTCTGGTCACAAATCAAGTTGGACAAGAACCAAATCAAAATTAAATGGTTAGGTTCAGTGTTGACCTTATGGGGAAATTTGATTCAGTTCTCCTCCAGGTCCTTTTGCATTCAGAATCATGGGCAGAATTCAGTTCATGGGGTCTTGGAACCAAAGCTATGCGTGGCTCACTGCCAGATAGGAACAGATAGATGCCAACCTCTCTCCATCAGTCAGAACCATTCATGGGATGGGGGTAGAAAGAACAAAGCCACACCAGCAAGGAAACCCAGTCTGGGAACCAGCATCATGTGTGGGCTACTGCCAGACTAGAACAGACAGACCCCAGCCCCTTCTGGTGCAAGGGCTGGTAAACAAGAAGTACCAACTCCCCCTCAATGTCTCCCCCCACCATAAGTGACAGGCTTATCCAGAGAAACACAGGCTGTGATGATAGCTATGGAGGTGAAATGTAATTGGATGCCTGTGGTGCTTTGGTGTTTCACTGACATTGCAGGTCTAAGACCAGTGGTCTGATCATAAGTTCAGAGGATAGTGAGTGGTATGCAGTGTGACATCTAGGGGGATCTCCTTCTGAGGGTAGCAGTCATTGTTGATTCTGAATGGTCTTATTTTGGAAGTCCTATATCATTTCCATTGTTTTGTTGGGTTGGGTTTATTGTCTTTTGTTTTTTTTGATTATGTCAAATCTGATGGCAGAAGCAGCTATTTCAAAGATAGCAAGATATATTATGGTAGGAATTTTGGATTTACTATTGGCCTGTTTTGAAGTTCTTTATTGCGTTTATTTTTTGTATTTATTGTTTCTATTCTATCTTGTTCTGTTTGAATTTTATTATGTCCGAAGTTATCTGCAGCTATTTTGAAGACATCAAAAGGCATTATGGTAACTATTGTTGATTTTGTAATGTTTTGAAGTCCTGTATCTATTACTCTAATTTGTTCTTATTGATTTTATTGTTTTATCTTCTTTAAAATTAAGAAAATTAGAAAAAAGAATTGAATTCATGAACCCTATATCACTAATATATATTTATATACAGTAAAACTTCAGATTGATCCATGAGTCCTCTATAAAACAAACATCCCTAATAAATTTTAACTTGATCAATGAGTGATGTCTTATAATATGAGCAGCACATGACACTGAATGTCACATGATCACAACTGAAAAAATATGGTTCTTTTCTCTCTGTTCTCCCCCTCCCCTCCCCTCCCCTCTCTTTTTCTCCCCTTTTCTTTCTGCCTTTCTCCTTCTTCCCCCCTCTCTCTCTCTTGTCTCCCTCATACCAGCCAGGAAGTTGTGCAAAAGTAAGTGCAGGTTAATTTGCTTATTTTCCTTATAATTTGCATTATATTACAGTATTGTAATAATTTTTATGTTAATATTTTAGGGATATGGAACGAATTATCTGAGTTTCCATTATTTCTTATTTCTTATGGGAAAATTCACTTTAATATATATGAGTGCTTTGGATTGCGAGCATGTTTCCAGAATGAATTATGCTCACAAACTAAGATTTTAATACATATAGATACTATATATATATATATATATATATATATATATATATATATATATGGGACAAAGGTTGAAAGCAGTGGGAAAATGATGGTTCTTTCAGGAGCACTGAAAAAACTGAATGTCTGTGTGTGAAAAACAAATAAAACAGGTCCCCTATATGGCATCAGTCTCAGGTGGTCCATAGATCTCAAATCTCTTTTAGAAAACATTAAAACGTTGAGAATATAGAACATTTTCATGATCTTAAGGTAGGGAAGGATTTCTCTTTTAAAAACTCTTTTATAAGAAAAGGATATACTGATAAATTTGATTATACTAAGAACTTTTTCAGGGCTGGGGATGTAGCTCAGTGGTAGAGTACTTGCCTAGTATGAGGCCCTGGGTTTGAACCCCAGCATTGGGTGGGGAGAAGGACTTTTTCAGTATCAAAAGACAGCATAAAGAACAGAAAATCCAAGTGCTACAGAGCAGGAGGAAGCCCTCAGGATACATGAATAACTAGCAAAGTACTAGTATTCAGGCCATACAAGAACTCCTCAAAGTCATTAAGAAAACCTGCGGATGGAGTAGAGTACATACATTCAGGATAGCCTATGTTCAGTTCCCCAGAACAAAACACCTCAAGCCAGAAAAAATATACCAATAGGCAAAAAAAAAATCTGAGCAGGCATTACACAAAAGAAGAAATGTAAAGGGGACGCTTAACATGTCTGTAATATCATCAGTAGATAGGGAAACACAAATTTTTAAAAAGTACAATATGATACTACATATCCACAGATGAGCTAAAGGTGAGAATTACCAAGTCCTGCTATGGATGAAGAGCAGTAAGCATCCATTCAAACTAATGGTGGGCCTATAAATTAGAGGCGACTTCAGCACTGCAAAAAAAAAAGATGAAGATATGCATGCCATGTGGTCCAACAGTTCTACTCATATCTGTACACTCTACAGAAACTCATCAGGAGGTGTATGGCATATGGTACAAAAACATTCTTCCTAGCAACATTTTTTCTAATGGCCTCAAACTGGAAACTATTTTACTTAGGAATCAATACTTATAAAGTAAAACTTTAAATAATTTTTTTTTTTTTGTACTGGGGACCGAACTCAGGACCTAGTGCTTACCAGGCAGGTGCTTATGCCTGCTGAGCTAAATCCCTGGCCCCCAAGAATGTAATTTTCATAAAAACCAGATGATCGCTTACTTCTAGGGGAAAAGGCATGATGATCACAAAGGGACATACAGAAAAATGAAGGTACTTCTGGAATCCTGAGGTTGTTTTCTTAACCAAAGTAATGGTATTTGCTTTATATGGTTCAGTTAAACTATAAGCTTTAAGTCCTTTTTTGTGCATGTCTGCATTTTGCACAATAAATGACATTTTAAAAATATAGCATGCAGAAAAAAGTTGTATAATGTGCTAACATTTGCATGAAGAAATAACATGTATTTTGTATGTATATAGTAGATGTACGTGTGTTATGTGGCAGATTCACAAATCACAAGTAACCCTGGTTTGTTGCAGAGAAACTGAGGGTCAAGGATAGGGAGAAGGTTTAATTTTCATTATATTCCATTTTTACTGCCTGAGTTTTATACCAAGTTTGCTGCTTTTACAAAATGTGGTTTAAATGTTACTTAAAGCATAACAAAGATTCATATTATACCAGATGAGCCTAATAATATAATGGGAAAAGAAAATTTTCATCTCAGGTTTACTCTAATGAAAGAGAGACTTAGATTAAAATGGTGCTTCCTAAACCCACAACTGGCCTTAAGCCATATACCAGGTCATATCTCTGATTTTAAATGTTTTGGTACATTGATACCATAGTAAGCGTTTACACACTAGTGATGAAAAGGTATGGAACTCTAGGTATGAAGCAACAGAACCTAACAGATGGCTTGACAAGGCTCTAATATATGTCAATGACGTACTTTGAATTCAACTTTGATAGGAAATAAGGCATTTTTCTCCCACCATCCTAGATGTTAATTCCCACTCATACCACTGAAAAGCAATGATAAGCAAATCCACTAAAACAAATATGTAGAATTATGAGGGGGCTAGCACACTTGTAGAGCTTAAAGAATGCCGAGAGTTTTCTTAAAATTTTTCTTTTGAATCACTTTAAGGGAATTACTATGGGCTTTTAAAACACCCACAAAAATCTTTTTTTGGGGGTAATACCACAGGAAGAAAAATTGAGACAAATTCCCATTTGTGTTTAGCCATTTAGTGAAATGTTAGCAATGTTTTCATGCAAGGAAAATTCATTTCGATATTTAAAACTGATTTCAGCAGAAAACACTTCATGTACTTCTCCTTCCTAAAGGCCCATTATGTATAGTGCTTGTTCCCATCGCTAGTGTGTCTTCTCTTTTGTCATCCTTAGCTTGAATGAGGTCTATCCGTGAAAGCTTCAATTTGTTTGCTTGCTTACTTTCCTTCCTTCTTCCCTCTCTCTCCCTCTTTACGTGTGTGTGTGTGTGTGCGCGCGCGTGTGTCCTGTGAGATCTCACTTCCAGTGATGGATTACATACCTGCCCTTTCTGAGCCCATACTAAGGGGACTCACAGGACAACTTTTCCTCTTCTATGAATTTTTATAGCCAAAATCTTGAGTATGGTTAGTCTTGCTGCTCCAGTTTCATTTTTGATTTTGCTGAAATATTGAGTAAAACTTACCATAACATAGTATGATAAAGATAAATGAAAGAAGTTTACTGAAGGAAATGAAATACTTTTTGAAACCAAGCTTCTTAACTTCTTTTTAAAGAAAGATTTGTCATAATTTTTTTGGTTCTTTTTTTTTTTTGGTTTTGCTTTAATTTAAAGGTCCATCAGGTATAAAGGCTTGGCTATATTAAGACAAGAAATTATGATTTTCAAGCAAGAATTTAAAATTATTTCTTACATTTTGTTATCTAACTATAGTCATTACAGCTAACAAAAAGGTAAGCACTCAAGATCAAAGCATACTATTTAATTCAATTTTAGGTCTGAACTTAGTACTTGAAAACCATGCATTTATTTACTGAATGCGAATAAGAAGTGAATTCCCACAGGTTCTTGGCTGGTGTGGTTGTGAATTCCATCAGTGATCATGGACCCTCTTCAGATAAGCAAGATTCAAGGCCAAGTGTTTTTTTTTTTTTAATAAGTAACCACCTTGATCTTATCTCTTCTACCATTACTGTCACAAGTTACATACAGTGTAAATTGAAAATATGGCCTTGACTTCCAAAGAATACAATGTTGACCATGGCACTAATACAAAACATTCCAATCTATAAGGCAACAAGTCTTTTAGTAGTCTACAATAGGTAGCTGAAGGGATATCAAAAGGAATCTCACACATGGCAAAGACTGGGATATCTAGAAAATCTACTCAGGATTAGTCTGCTAGCTCTCACATAATAGATGAAAATACTTTTTTTAAAAAAAAAAAAAGATATACTTTTTAAAAAAGGAAAAACAAGTCAGCAGATGTCCTAAGAAAAATGGAACATGAGTACCACATCTAATTATACGAGATTTTGCTAGTAATATCTATCTCTTGGCTCCCTTTCTTCAGAGAAATACACCCTCAAGTTCTTAATGTGTTTTGACAGGACACCTGCTAAAGTCTTTCAAGACATCACAGAAGATCTTCCTTGGTCCCTATTAACAAATTATTTTAATAGTTATCAAATATGAACCAGAAATGACTACTAAGATTGTTGCTGCCCTTATTTACTTTGTATTTGTTTGGACCTTTTTAGGATATATCAGCTGCTTAGAACACTCCAGTTTCTTCAGTGATGAAGACTAGCGCAGTAGTGGAAATCATTATGTGGCCTTTCGTTTTCATAGAAGCCTGTGTCTCTCTGTGTTTATAATTACAGGTAGAGGAGATAGGAACTTGGGAGACTTTAAAAAAGAGTTTGTAATTTGTGTTAGAAGTTCCTACAAAGGCCATTTAGTGCATCTAACTCTCCTCCAACGAGGATGATATCATTGAGACTCTTCATGGACTGTCCTCTAGTTGGGCAACTGCGTAGTATCTAGATTGTTTGCTATCCTGTCTGGTGACAAAAGTTTGTCAGCTCTGAGAAATGAGGTGATCCTGAATATAGTGAAATAAAACATAACACATTTTTTTCTGTTTATCAAGCAGAACAAAGTAACACTGCTTTCTTTAAACTGGCTATTTTCTTTTCTCCTCTCTTCTCTTTTCTTTCCTTTCCTTTCCTTTCCTTTCCTTTCCTTTTCTTTTCTTTTGTCTTTTCTTTTCTTCCTTTTTAACTTAACCTGCTTTTCAACCCAGGGCTGGAACTGATTGGAACTTTAAAATGCTTTTTACCGTTTGTTCTTTTCTCTAACAAGCACAATGGTTTACTCCCTTTTGAGGCAGGGGCTCCATGTAATGAGTCAGTGCTTCTGTTAACTCCAAGAACCTTAATTATTTCCACCATTTTCTCCATGTGTTTCATTCACTGACTGTGTGAATCAGAGGCAGACTGCTGGTTGTCAGAGACTGAAAAGTCACTGGCCTTCCTTGCTGGCAAGGAACTGAATTCCACAGCATCTGTATTCAGGGATGTAGTATCCTGTCTCAGGGTTTGTGCAGCACCTTCTGTTTTTAGTTTATTGGTGAACGGGGCACATCACAAGAACTTGGAGTGCAGCTAAAGCCAAATCAGACTTGACAGAAAATTATTAGCAGGGTACAGAAGGAAAAAAGATCCCCCTTCCTTTCTGTAATCAGGTTAATATGTGCATGGAATGTTTCACTTAAAAAGGTAGTGTGTTTTGGCAAAGCTGGTTTCTTAAGTAGAATTTCAGTTCCCATTATGCAAGGCTATCCATTGCTGCTCTGGCAGGGCCTTTGATCAGTGAACTCAGTGGGGGAGAAGGGCATAGGCATATTAATAACTTCAACATGTGGCCCTTCGGCCCAGCTGTACCCTCATCTTGGAAATAAGCCAACTGAAAAGGGATTTCTTAACATGACCTGTATATGCATATTTTAGAAAGGGGTAAAGAGAAGGTAAGGGTTCAAAGAAGGAAATAAAATTGGATTTTCATGGTAGTTCTTTCTCTTTTCGTTGTTACCTATTTTGGGACATTCTGCTACTACATGTTTGGATCCTGTAGACTGTGCTCCACCTTCAATTTTTACTATCTTCATTCCTTTTTCTATGATGTTATAAAGATTAAAGCTGCTGGTTTAATTTACATACCAGTTTGGAACAAAGTTTGGGAGGGCAGGAGGCACTATAAGAACCTAGATGGGATGAGAGATTAATGGGAACCAGGTGCCTGAAATAGGAGCCCAGGGTCCATTTTGCCAGCACTATATCTTTTGCCCTTTACCCCCTGCATTGGTATTTTTGACTGGTGTATTTTAACAATCATGGGCTTTGGTCCTCATTATATTGCTCCTGCAATCTCAAGCCTATCCTGTTCTTTACATACATATTTTCTTGTATTTCTCTATACCATTTTCTCTTCATTTTTTTCTTTTGAAATGTCCATTTTGCATGTGCCTTGTCTGGTCCTCAATAAGTTCCTGAGTGAATCAACATCATGGTCTTTGACCATGCTTTAGTTCCCCTAACAAGTAGCTTTGCAATAATGACCTCAGTTGACAATCGTGTCTTGTTTTCTCTTGCTGTCTTCTTCCTCCTTCAGTTTCATAATACTGTCCTCCTATTCCTGATCTAAACCTTTCGTGCTTCCAATTCCCTAACTGCGTGATACTGACTTGTCACAAAAGATTAGCAGGGAGCAATCCCAGAAGTGGGATCTGATACCAACAGGCACTGTACAAATTAGGACACAGATTTGATTTCTGTAACAAAGGCCAAAATAACTATGGCTTAAACAAGATAGCAGTAAATTCTGTCTCACATAACAGTTCCAGCATTAGCCACAGGGGCCTAAAAACATGACCCTATTTCTGGTACCTGGACTCCTCTCCTTTTGCTTTCTTTCTTTCAACACACAAGTTATATTTTACAGTTGAGGATTGCTTCTCCAGCTCCTGTGTCCACATTCCCACGTGAGGTGAAAAATGAGGGAGGTTACACTCCTCCCATGTTAAAGGTGTCAAGTTGTGCTTATGATTTCTCATATCCCACAGCCTAAACTCTAATCACTTGGCCACACTTTGCTGCCAGGGAGATTGGGCTATGAATTTTTAGCTACTTACACTTTGTCTTAGACAATTAGGAGGATAAATTGTGAGAGATTTATAAAATTGAACGAGCACAGATATGTTATCTTATTGGAAAAAAGAGTGAGAATTAGAAGAACTAAACTGGTAACAGTTTATAAAGCTATTTGTACAACCACTCAGGAACCTACTAAGGACCAAACTGGTTATGTATCCTCTTTGTTTCTGAACTACTGTTCTCTGTTAGTCTCACATATATTCATTCAGAAAACTAAGCATGCAAGTACTGTATGGGCTCTGGGTCTACATAAGCAACTTCAATATAGAGCCTACCTTTATGTATCCTCTCACAGGCATGAGAAGCAATCAGACAAGAACTCAGATGTGCATGGACATGCACAGGAAAGAATGGTGAGACGTCAGGAGACTCTAGTGAGGAGATTGTACAGCAGGTGAAAGCAAAGACCTGCACAGTAATAAGGCACTAACAAGCTTTATATGTTATGATAAAGAGAGTCAGATTTGTCCTACAGGAGGCAATAGTAACATACCAAAGGCAAATTAGCAGCAAATACATAAATGGATATTGTTTTTAAGGGTATGATTCCTCTATAAAAGAAACATGATCAATTTGACTAAATGAAAATTTTAAAAATTGGCTGGCACAAACATAAACAAAATCAGGAGATGAATGACAAAATGAGAAAAATGTAAGACATGATGTTAACAGAGCCAACAACAAAAATCATGTGAACATCTCAATATATGCAGATAAAGCTTCTGATGAAGTCTAGCACTCATTCATGTTAAAAATCCTACAGATACTTGGAATAGATGGTCTTTATCTCAATCTGATAAAAGTTATCTATGACAAACCAACAGTCAACATCATACTAAATAGACAAAAATGGAAAATTTTTTCTCTAAAATCAAAAACAATGTCTCCACTACTATTCAACATAGTCCTGAAAACTTTAGCCAGAGCAGTTAGATAAGAGAAAGAAATAAAGGAATAATGATAGAAGAGTAAGAAATTAAATTATTATTTGCAGGTGATGTGATACTCTACATAGAAGACCCCAAAAACTTCACTAAAAACTGCTAATTTTAATAATCAAATTCAGTAGCATAGCTGGATACAAAGTTAACATTCAAAAATCAATAGCCTTTCTGTACATAAATAAACTCACTGGGAGAGAAATTAAGGAAACACACTTTCACAATAACATCCAAAAAATATCTAGGACTCAATCTAATGAAGGATATAAAAGACCTTTACATTGAAAACTACAGTACTCTATAAAAGGAGATTGAAGAGGATATCAGAAAATGGAAAGACATCCCTTGCTCTTGGGTAGGAAAACCTATATGGTTTTCCTCACAGAATTAGAGAAAGCAATCCTAAAATTCACTTAGAACCAAAAAGACCTGGAGTAGCAAAGACAATTCTGGGCAACAAAAAGGCAAGGGAGGAGGCATTATGATCCCTGACATAAAATTATACTACAAAGTTACTGTGACAAAAACAGTATCGTACTGGCAAAACAAAACCAACCAAACAAACAAACAGACCTGAAAATCAATGGAACATAGTAGAAGATGCAAAAACAACTCCAGACATACTAAACCACTGTAGCTTTGACAAAGATGTCAAATGCATTCATTGGAAGAAAGATAGCCTTTTTAATAAGTGGTACTAGAAAAACTGGCTCTGTACATGCTGAAGTTTAAAACTGGATCTATATCTTTCATCATGCACTAAACTAAACTTGAAATGGATCAAATATCTAAATATTAAAACAAAAACATTAAATCTTCTGGGAGATAGAATAGGTAAAACTCTTGAAGACATTGGTATAGGCAAAGACTTTATGAACAAAACTCAATTGCACAGGAATTGTCACAAAGAATCAACAACTGGGATCACATCTTATTAAAAAAACTTTTGCACAGCAAGAGAAACCACTAACATACTGAATAGACAAACCACAATGTGGTGAAAAAAAATGTTTGCCAACTATTCCTCAAAGGATTACTATCGAGAACATATAAAGAATTCAAAAAAAATCAAACTTCCCAAATTTAAATACCCAATCCAAAAATGGACATCTGAGCTGCATACATACTTCTCAGATGAAGAAATACAAATGAATAATTAATATATGAAAAAATATCCAACATCACTGGTCATTTGAGAGATGCAAATTAAAACAACACTGAAATCCTATCTCACTCTGAAAAAAATTATTATTACAAAAAAATCAACCAATAATAAATGCTGGAGCTGTAGGGAAGTAGGAATGTAGACTGGTGCACCTACTGTGGAAATCAGTGTGAAAATTTCTCAAAAAACTAGGATTGGAAGTCTCATGTGACTCAGCTATTTCCCTTGTGGGTATCTTCCCAGAAGAATTAAAAACATCATGTCACAGCAATATATATGCACCCATGTTTGTAGCAGCACAATTTATAATAGCTAGATCTTGGAAACAACCCAAATGCCCATCAACTGAGGAATAGATAAAAAAGAGGTGGTTTTTTTATACAGTGTAGTACTACCCACCCTTAAAGAAGGATAAACTGGAAACTTTGATAGGTGAACTGATGCAACTTGAGACATACTCATAAATGAAATAAGACACACATGTGTAAACACTGTATTGTCTCCCTAGTGTGAGAAGCTGAAAGATCCAAAATGTACAATAGATGTTGTAAAAAGGGAAGAAACTTCAAAAGGAAAGAGAAAAGGAAGGGAAAAGAAAAATCTATAAAAGAAAGTTACCATAGTTATACCACTAATTTCTCTTAGTTCAATGACAAGACAGTTTGGACAATTAAATGCTAATATCTTGTACTCTGCGTACTAAGGTAAAGTTAACAATACACAATGTATTAACCATTGTCCTTGTTTTGAAACTTTCTCTTTAAAATTAAAAAACTAAAGGAGGAATTATCAATAAACAGAAAAAATTATCATTATTGTTATATGTGTGTGTGTGGCACTGGGTATGGAACCTAGGCTCTTTGCAGTAAGCTACATTCTGGCATTTAAAAAAAATTTTTTGCTTGTTTTCATTTTTTTTGGGGGGGTACAGTGTATTTCTATGTAGTTCATGCTAGACTTGAACTTGAGATGATCCTCCTGCCTCAGTCTCTCAACTGTTAGGATTACAGTTGTGGGCCTTACTATGGGTCTGGCCAAGAAAACAATATTTAAATGTGCTTAAGAGCCAGATACAGTGGCAGCACATCTGTAATCACAGTCACTTGGGAAACAAAAGCAGGAGCACTGCAAATTTGACAGTAGTGTAGGCAACATAGCAAGACCATATCTCAAAGCAAAAATTAAAAGGTATGATCCTCAGTACCACAAGAATGCATATAAAAATATATGTATGGCATATAAAAATATCAGTGTAATAGATTAGAAACTGGTGGTCAACTTAATGCCAGCTGGATTACATCAGTAGGGCGCTGACCGTAGATATTTCACCTGAGGAAAGTTGCCAGCATAAATGGAGACATGGAGAAGGACAAGCTCTCATGTTAGTGAATCACGTTAGTGCATTAAGGCATTAATGCATTGAGGCATTGTGGGTTCTCCTACATATTGCTGTTTGAGCCACTGGTTCTCCTGGAGAAGCTCTTGTCCTCACATCAAGCATTGCTTCCTGGCTCCGGAGAGGAAGACGTGTGCCGTTTGTTCTCCAGGATGAACTTGTCATACTGGCTTCCTGGCATGTACTCAACTGTACTTTGGAGGAGGAGCTCAGGGCCTCCATGTCATTGAGGATGGCTGTGGTGCTTTTCAGAACACCTTGGTCTTTGTTGTGAGTGTGATTTCCTGGCTCCAGCATAGAACCCTCAACCTATCAGTACAGCTCCTTCACCCTGCTGGCATAGACTTTCTAGCTTCCATCGCTGACCTTTGGACCTTCCCAGCACAGATCCGTAAAAGAGATTGGTGTGAGTCCTTCTTGTGGGCTCTAGACCTCCAGCTGGACTCGTGGGAGGCATTGTTGTGAGCTCTGGGTCTTCATCTGGACTCTTGTGGGACATTGTTGTGGGATTCAGGACCTTGGCTAAACATTCTATGTCTTTAGGGATGTGGATAGATTTCCTGCATTTTCTTGTGTTAACTCTAGGTGACCATCATAAAAATAATATTATAAACTCCATGTCCTGATTCTAATTGTTCTCTGCACAACCCCTGCCTACAACAATCAATAAAGAGTTAGGATACATTTTTAAATTTCTTAGCTAAAAAGTACAATAACTGAAATAAAAAATTCACTAGAGATTCACAGGCAGATTTGAGAAGACAAGACAAAGAATCAGTAAACCCAAACATAAATGAAATTATTAAGTCTGAAAAGATAAAAGGAAAGTGAACATACCCTAGGGACACCAAGCAGAACAACATATATATTATGGCATTTTCAGAAGTAGAGACAGAAAAAGGGATAGAGATTATTTGAAGAAATAGCAGATGAAAATTTGTGAATTTTCATGAAAGACATGAATACAGAAATGCAATAATCTTAACAAACTACAGTAGGATGCAATGAAAGAGGCCCCTACTAAGACACTACCTGCAAATCATCAAAAGACAAAGAGAATTTGAAACATCAAAAGAGAAGCAATTTATCACAATAAGTTTATCAGTAGATTTGTCATGAGAAACCTTGGAGGCCAGAAGGAAGTGGGCTGATATATTAAATAAGAAAAAACTATCAATTAACAATCCTAGTCAACAAAGCTATTCTTCAGCTATGAGGCAGAAAGCAAGACATTCTCAGAAAATCAAAAGCTGAGGGAGTTTTTTGTCACTTAGATCTCTCCTCCAAAAAATGGTAAAGGTTTAAATGGAAAAGGCTAGAGAGTAACAAAGTTGATAACAACAGATAAAGATCTTGATAAAACAAACAAGGACAATCATAAAAAATATGATTATTATAGCTCTGGTTTGAAAATCTACTTTTTTCCCATGAGAGAACTGTAGCTGAAAAGGCTAGAGAGTAACAAAGTTGATAACAACAGATAAAGATCTTGATAAAACAAACAAGGACAATCATAAAAAATATGATTATTATAGCTCTGGTTTGAAAATCTACTTTTTTCCCATGAGAGAACTGTAGCTTTTAAAGTTATTAACACAAAACCTAAGCTATGTATGAGACATTTATTTTAGACCCAAATACATTAATAAAGGGTTCAATACACAAGAAAATAAAATACATATTTATAGGCTGGGCGTGGGGGTGCATGCCTGTAATCCCATCACTTGGAAGTCTGAGGCAAGAGGATTGCTGAGTTTGAGGCCAGTCTCAGCTATATTAGCGAGTTCAGTGCCAGCCTGCACTACATGCACTACATGGTGAGACTCTGCCTCAAAAAGAAAGATAGATATATATATATATATATATATATATATATATATATATATATCACTAATACCAGACTATCAAGATATAGAAGACAAAAATTGACATTATTGGGCCAGGGATATAGCTCAGTGGCACAAGCACCTGCCTGGCAAGTGCAAGGTCAGGAGTTTAATCCCTGGTACCAAAAAACAAAACAAAACACACAAAAAAAATCTGAAACAACAACTGACATAATTAATGGACATCTCAATCTGAAAAAAAAGTACTTAAAAACTATACAATATAAGGAGACAGATTACTTGAGCAAAACACTAAATCAGCAAGATCTAATAGAGAATACTCTACCCAACAAGAGAATACACATTTTTCTCATGAGCTATAAAGTCTCAACAGACTTAAAAATTGGCTTCATACCAAATGTCCTCTCTGACCATAAGAGAATGACACTAATGCCAACAACTGAAGGGAAATTTAAAATTTCACAAATTTGTGGAAATTAAATACCACATTCTTGACCAATGGATGAAAGAACAAATTATACAATATATATGATGTACATTTTCACTAAAAAAAGAAAAAAGATCTCAAGTCAACAACTTAACCTTACAATGTAAAGAAGTATTAAAAGAAGAATTAAATCCAAGGCTAGCAGAAGAAAAACTATTAAACATCTGAATACTGATAAATAAAATTGAAGGCAAGAAAACACAGATAATGAAACCAACAGTTGGTCCTTCAAAAAGTTTAACCAGGCCCGCCCTGCAACCAGGAACTCAGCAGAAGCCTGCATCATGCGTAGGCTGCCTGGAACCTCCACCGTGGGCCTGCCCTGCCACCGGGAACTCAGCGGAAGCCCACATCAGGTGTAGGCTGCCCGGAACCTCCCCCGTGGGCCCGCCCTGCCACCAGGAACTCAGCAGAAGCCCACATCAGGGGTAAGCTGCCCAGAACCTCCACTGAGGGCCCACCCTGCCACTGGGAACTCAGTGGAAGCCTGCATCAGGGGTAAGCTGCCCGGAACCACCACTGTGGGCCTGCCCTGCCACCGGGAACTCAGCAGGAGCCTGCATCAGGGGTAGGCTGCCTGGAACCTCCACCATGGGCCTGCCCTGCCACTGGGAACTCAGCAAAAGCCCACATAAGGTATAGGCTGCCTGGAACCTCCCCCGTGGGCCCACCCTGCCACCTGGAACTCAGTGGAAGCCTGCATCAGGGGTAAGCTGCCCAGAACCACCACCGTGGGCCTGCCCTGCCACCAGGAACTCAGCAGAAGCCTGCATCAGGGATAGGCTTCCCAGAACCTCCACCATGGGCCTGCCCTGCCACTGGGAACTTGGTGGAAGCCTGAATCAGGGGTAAGCTGCCTGGAACCTCCACCGTGGGCCTGCCCTGCCACCAGGAACTCAGCAGAAGCCTGCCATCAGGGGTAAGCTGCCCGGAACCTCCCCTGTGGGCCTTCCCTGCCACTGGGAGCTCAGCAGAAGCCCGCCTCAGGGGAAGGCTGCCTGGAACCTCCACCATGGGCCCGCCCTGCCACGGGGAACATCGAGGAGGCCCGCCCAAGACTGAAAACTGCCCTGGACTGCTTTAGCTGGGCCCACCCTCCCACCTGGAACATCAGAAGATCTCAGTGGGATCCAGTTAGTGTGAGAAAATTTGGAATTTTGCTCCCAGGTGGTGAACTTTGGACTGCACCGGATTGACTGTATCAATGTGGTGAGTATACCCCTAAAATAGAGGTGTACAGGGGATAAATAAGGCCAATAGTAAACTCACTCCAACTAACTGTAAGACTTTGTTGTGTCTGAAAATAGTGTGTGTGATCCCCTCCTACACATAGAAAACACCAGGCAGAGTGAAAACGACAAAACGAAAAAGTAAAATGCAGTCTCAAACATATAGTTCACCAGAAGCAAGTATAGGAGACACTGAAATAGAGGACCCCAAAAGTAACACACCGGGAATCTCTGAAAAGATAGTAAGTGAAATAAAAAAATAACTGCATCAGGCTATAGAGGAAATCAAATTAGAAGTAGTCTCCCATGTAAAGATAGAAATAACAACTTTAATAAAGGAGTTGTTGAATGCAGCTAAAGAAGAACTAGAGAAAAAAGTATATGAGCATGGGAAACTGAATGAAACTTTGAATGAACAATATAGAAAACAAGCAGAATTCATGAAACAAACTCAAAGAGACATCCAAGAAACAAAAAAACTCTACTGAAAGCATGCAAAACCGCCTAAAGGAAGCTGAGGATAGGATTTCGGACCTTGAGGACAGGATCACAGTTAGTGATCAGGAAAGGATAGAACTTTTAAAAATAACAAAGCAGCATGAAATGACAATCCAGAAGCTTCATGATGATGCCAAGAGCAACAATAAGAATAATGGGCATTAGTGAAGATACGGGAGTCCAGGCAAATGACATACGTAAAGTATTTACAGAAATAATAGCAGAAAATTTCCCAAACATGGGGAAAGAATCTGATATGCAGATAAGTGAGGCATATAGAACACCAAACAGTCACAATCAACATAAATCCACACCCAGATACATAATAATTAAGATCTCAGACATACAGCATGAAAACAGAATATTAAAAGCTGCCAGAGAAAAGACACAACTTACCTATCAAGGAAAGCCCATTAGAATCACGGCAGACTTTTCAGCACAAACCCTCAAGTCAAGAAGAGCTTGGAGTGAGGTATTTCAAGCCCTGAAAGAAAACAACCTTCAACCCAAACTGATGTACCCGGCAAAACTTTCATTCAAATTTAATGGAGAAACAAGATACTTCCATGACAAAGAACAACTGAAGAAATTCATGTCCACCAAACCAGCCCTAGAAAGAGTACTGAAAGACATACTAGACAGAGATAAAAATGACCACAATCCCCAAAACAACAACAGAAAGAAACCACCAGGTAGGATAAGCAATTAAATGAGAGGAAAAGCAGAAAGAAACAACTGGAACATAACATGGCAAAGTCAAGCCAGTACATGGAAATCCATATGGAGAATTCTCAGAAGACTAGGATTAGAAGCCCCATTCAATCCAGCTATTCCCCTCCTGGGTATTTTCCCCAAAGAACTGAAAAGTTCATATCACAGTGATATATGTGCACCCATGTTCATAGCTGCACAACTTGTGATAGCTAAATCCTGGAAACAACCAAGATGCCCATCAACTGCAGAGTGGATGAAAAAGATGTGGCATTTTTATGCAATGGAATATTACTCAGCTATAAAAAAGGATGACCTTGAGGCCTTCATAGGCAAATAGAGACAACTTGAGACTATCCTCATTAGTGAAATAAATAAGAATCATATTTATAAATATCATATTGTGTCTCTAGTGCAAAAAGTAAATAAGAACTACAAGTGTAATAAAACCAAAATGTTTAATTGCTATTGTAAAAAAGA